>VZRX01005641.1:13106-70617 GCA_013398075.1 Notiomystis cincta | reverse complement strand
GGGGGAGGGAGGGGAACAACTTAAAAAAATAATAAAGAAAAGAAATCCCAAGGAAGAAAATGTTTATATAAAGAATCTGTTCAGTGAATCCAGCAAGCATCTCAGTAAAGAGAACCAAAGCACCTCACAAGAAGACAAAAGCTTCATATAGATTTGGTTTATTTTACTGCCTGTGAAATCTAGTTGGGTTAAAAGTGTCTCTAGTACAAAAATAATTTCAAACTTGAAGCTTCAAATTCTATTGTCTCTAATAAAATGATGGCATCATATCTGTATGGCAGATTTATTCTCTTCCTACCCAACCACCATGCTGGCAGTGCACAGTACCTTTCTCTGAGGCAGCTGTGTTTGATTTTAATTTAGAGGTGAAGACTGAGCAGCACCGTAGCTGAGTCACGAGCTATGTTTGTTCTGGGACTTGCCACACCACAGCTCCTAGTCCTGTTGGCACATTCTCCTTTTCATCAGCAAGGAGGGCTTCCTGAGCAGTATTGGTGACATCATCTGTCAAACAAAAGAAAAGAGATATAATACTAATCAGATTTCACTAACAGCTTTGATGGTAGCAAAGCAATGGAAATATATTTACACAGAGTAACGAAATGCAGCAAAATAAGGTATCATACTAAACTGCAAGTGTGCCATCTTCTTTCCATTCAGAACACATATGGAATGGTGGCCTTTGCTGGATGGTCCTCAGTGAAAGCAGGATGGAAGCTGCTAAGCTCCTTGGCAGTTAAATGAGGTCAGACTGTTAACTCTGCCTAGCTAACACTAAATTTGTATTCCTTTTCAACACAAGTTACTGGCGGTTGGGATACAGGCCTAAATTGTCATATAGGTATCAGTGGCCACCTATAAACTGTCACATACAGATTGGCCACTGCCATGAATCTTTATAAATACCAAAGTATACCAACATAAGGGAATTATCATGTGTCATATTGAAAGGAGGACAAGACCAAATTTTAGAAAATCTGAATTCTGTTCTTGAAGGCAATGATCATAATTTCCTCTGAAAACAAATGATCAAAAGACAATGGACAGGGCCTTGATATTGTCTTACTTCATATTTTGTTATAATATTTCAATGTATTTTGATCACAAGGGGAAACAACAGAAGCATTGAATTTTTATTGATGTTCATTGCATGTTAATTTGAATTGATATTTCCCATGCACAGAAAAATTTACAGAAATAAAATTATCATTATGGTGATATCTTTATGTAAAATATCACTCTGAAAGCTTAATGTCTGGAAGCAATTCAAGTTCCTTATTGATTATCATCTCCCTCAGTTTTCCTAGAGTCTCTAAACACCTTTAACCTCACCTTTATTCACACAGTAGAGCGAAAAAAGAAAGTACTAAATCTCCCCTTTGTGTTAGAGACTGAGGACAAGTGAATGGAACAAGGCAAACAGATTACAGAAATGTCTTAAGCAGAGGTGGCCACATGTGGGTCTCCAAAGCAGAGGGCTGGCAGACACAGCACAGAAAAAGTCAAATTCTGCCTTTTGGGCAAGAGAGCTGGAAGCCAGACAGAACACCTCATGTGAACTGTATTGAAACATGATGGACATAAATACCGTCATGTACAATGTTCAAATCTTCACAAAACACTGTATTTCACCTAAAATACATCAGGATTGCATCCAACTCTACCAGTCCCAAAAACATAACTTCTAAACTATTTCCTTTGCTGGGAAATACTTCATTTCTCTCTAGGGGTTTGTTTAAGGTGACACTGTGTATTCTCTTGTTAGTAGCTTAAAACCTAAATCCTCAGGGAATTTACTAGCTTATTTATTCAATAAAGACAGGCATCTAGGTAGTATTTAATGGAGAAAGGAAATCTGCATACTCATTTCCTTAGGGCCAAATTCACTGCTGTGAGAGAATACTTTTGAAAAGGATGAAAGTACAGCTAGGGCCAGATCATGGCAGAAGATCAAAGTGCTGAAACAGCTTAGCTGGCATATTTAAGTAGCACAAAACACTGGAAAAGAGGAATTCAATTTATTTATATAGTAACAAAGCTCCTCAGGCCAAGCGCCTCAGTTTTTTATGACGTCAGATACAATCTCACTTCACCTTATTTTCATCATCCTTTTCGAGTTGCCCTATTCTTAAATATTCCAGTATTGTTATTCCACATAAAACATTTTGCTGCTTTCTTCTGGCCTTCAGTTAGCAATCTGAATACATTTGAATAAAAGGGAAAGAGAAGGCTTCCCCATATTAACATGCAATATAGAAACACCTAAGACAAAGCAAGAATTTGCTTGTAAAAGGCAAGTAAAGACAGCAATCAGGCCAATAAGATAATAACAAAACAGGCCAATACCCACAAGATACAAAAGGGAAATAAAAGCAGAAAACCACAGCTCCAAATTCCAAAGCTATTTGGGTAATTTGTCTGCAATTTAAAAATGTGCTTATCTTTTAGCGTATCTACTAATTCTGTAATATCAGTTCTTCCAAAGGGTAAGTTATTAGATCCTAAAAGCTTATTGTTAAGATTAATAGTTTTATTTGAATTCTCTAGTAAACTTGGAAATAAAAAATATCTTAATAATATTTTTGGCCAACTACCTTTACCATATAACAAGAACAGTGTTTGCAAAAGTTTTGAGAGAGGAATGAAACAGATCTAGTATGTGTGTAAGTTACAGTAATAAGAGCAAATAAAAAGAAGTAGTATAGTGATGTGACAATATCTGCTTCTGAAAGTAGATGTTTCACTAGCATAGAATACCAGTGAGATTAAAAATGAAGATTAATTGGCAATAAGTCTAGCAAAAACTGGGGCAAATTTGAAACATTTAACTATGCCAATCAGCACGAGTTGTTAGAGTACTATTCACAACGAATTACCAGCAACCACTGGAAAACTACAACCTAATAATCCTTCAGTAATCTTCCTACAGCTTCTTAAAAGATATAGTAATACAAAAATAACTTAAAATAATTGGATACTTAATTTCTCATTTCCAGTAACTGCGAAGCTAAATCTATTTCTAATGATGGAGAGGAAGGATAAAGAGGGGAAGCCATTACTGTGGAAATGTATCTGTTAATCTACAAACAAACACAGCATAAACTAGAGCTGTTCAGATTCAGTCAGAATTCAGAATATACCACACACACCAAAAGCACCTCAAAGAACCAAAACTATTATAGGAATAATTTGACAGATGAGCTGATGTTTGATACATCACTAATTTCACTCAGTGCAGGGAAGTCACCAACATGTTCATATCCTGCACTTATGGCAGCACATGCTAAATAAAGAAAGTTGATTCAGTTTTGTTCTTTATCAAATAATGGCTCTCTAGACAAAATACAATGTAATAAAAATGAAGGATTTTCTCTGTTTACAAGGAAATAACTTGCAACACTCGTCAACATTTCCCAAATAGGAAACAGACTCGTAAGGAAAGGCTGGAAGGTATTGGAGATGGTTTGCTCAGGTTTTTAATCACAAACTGAAATACACAGAATCTTTGGTGAAAGTTCTGTTTCTCACACTTTTACCCCCATCATGTCGTGTAGTATCTCCTCTTGAGAGAAAGATAAGTTTAAAGGTAAGAGAGTAAACACCAATGCCAGCCTCCATCCCTTCCTTGAGATTCCCAAAACAGGCAAAGCACTCAGGTTCTCAGAGATTTTAGCCAGATCTGTTCACATGGGACATCTTAGTCCATTTTAACTCTTAAACAGAGTGCATTACTTACAGAAGGTTTAAAAATTAACTACTAAGGTGGACAGATATTTTGGATTTCTTCTTGGAAAGCAGAGCAGCTGAGGACAATTCCTGTCACAACTGGGGTAATGTCATGTACAGCCCACATATGCAGGGTCTGTGGACTATAAGGGGTGAGGTGGGGATATCAAAAGAATACATTGTTCTGTAGAAGAGTGGTACTAAATCTTCCTTCTGTCCAACATACCTCAAATAGGAGCAGGCAGGGTCCAACTATAATCCTCAGAGCAGAAAAAAGAGCAATCACATCCTTGGCATATGGTAACAGAAAAGCAGCTTTCCTGAATGTTTTGGAAGCCCTCCCTATGTCCTTGTACAGCTTATCCACATTTTGAAGACTTTTTGAAAACAAGGCTTTTTGGCTTTAAAATGACTAAGCATGAAACAAGATTGACCCAAATAAAAGGCAATTTCTTTGGGAAAACACTGCTGAACACATCTGTGAGTTCTCTGCAGTAGTTGCTAGAAATTTCAGTTGGCAAATGCTTTGTAATGGGAATATGTACATTACCACTGGCTTTTTGTCAAAAGTTATTCTAATCGACAGCTAGAGGAGGGAGGGAAGAGATTCTTTCATACAACCAAATGTTCAAGGATTAAAAAAGCATATTTCTTTCAAAAAATCTTTGACATTTTACTGTGGTGCCTTGTATTCTACCCTAAAGCTTTCTATCCATGATATTAATTTGATTAACAACTTTTCAGTAAGAGATCTATTTGTCAGGCATACAAAATACATGCAAGGAAAATGCATCTTCCCCTTCTTGCCCCTGTTCTTTGATTTCTGAGACTGTGATACTTACTTTGGTACCAGATTTCTTGGGATTTCCAACAGAGAAAAAACTTTATTTACACATAAATAACTGGCACAGATAAATGAGACTTAACATTCTGACAGCCAGAACATGCCAGCAACAAACACTTATGCCCAATATACATCACTTACTCTCTCCTTTACCCATTCAGTCTCCTGCTAATACACAGTATTGCAACAAGAAATGTGCTGCCTTCTGCTGTGGCTGCACCAAAAGCAGATTGGGAGGAAAGAAAAAAGGAGAAAAAAAAATAGAAGAAGAAGAAGAAAAAAGAGGTATTTAAAACAATCCCCTGAAAGCAAAAGACAATCTAAAGAGAGGCTTCAATGTGAATGCATCATGGCCCAAGGAAGAAATAGCACAGATTATGCCAGAGTCATCACCTTTCAACATAAGGACTCAGCAGCAGGAAAATATTGTGGCATGACCTTTATAGACCACTCTACATACCCTGAGCAACACACACTTTGCAAAATGTGCAACCACCATCTACATTCTTTACACAGTGAACAAACTTAAAGAGCACAGAAGGACTTCAGAAACTTTCTCGTACTTCTTATTTTTTATATCAACTTTGAAATTGATATAGGAGAAATCAGATAAGGAGCAAGTTCTTGCCTACAAATACTTCTCTCATTATTACCAGGGAATACTGACGAAAACTTTCCTGATCTGTTTTAATCTGTTGGTTTTATTGCAAAATACATCTTTTCTGGACAAAACACAGAACTTTTATTTGGATACTAGAAGCAATGACAGGTATGGAAGCAGTCATTCACTATCCTGCCTCCTTTATGTTACATCTTTCTGTTTTGGCATCCTCATAAGAATAAGATAAGAAACCCTTTGAGATCATTTGAACTTCTGTCAGCAATGGTGGACTACCAAAATTAGGTCAACAATTCAAATTTGTTTCCATGTTATTCTTTCTGCCTTGCCACAGATTACTATGCCACAATTCCCAGATGGAGAGCCTACCAATGACTGAAACAGTGCTTTCAGAGGAATTGGTATCATTCCTGACACCTTGCTGTTTTAATTGGATTTTCAGTGCAAAGAGAGACCTTTCTATTCTTTCTCAATTTCTCTGAAGTAGGGGGCAACAGGAATTCTTAAGCATGTGTTTCAGAAGACTCTGAGTGTGACTTGCTTCTACAGTTGATTTAAAACCATAAAACACATTTGGAAAGTAAGCTAATTACAGAGTTTACTAGATTTTATGTGACAAATATGGTGTGCAAACTGCAGGACAGGGCTGCTTTTGCATGCAGAATCAGGCAAATCTGTATCCTTTATGTTACATAGTGTTTATATGTAATAGTTATACAAAAACTTTCTCAATAATTAAAATGAATGGGATGAAGTAGCAATTGGGGGGGAAAGCAATCCATGTGAAATCATGTCCTTTAAGCCTGCCAATAATTAACTAGCAAAGTAATGAATGACATTCTGTATTCATTAAATATCAAATGCACTAAAGCTTTTAAAAACAGATTCAATGGGCTTTCAACGAGCATGGCCAGAGACTACACAGCCTCACTAACACTAAGAACCAGTCTTTGCACATTTAAAAAAAAAGAAAAAACAATTAGTCAACATAAAATGTTTTCCCCAACACAGATTTCTTTGCTGAAGTCTAAGACTGGTGACACCTCTCACCTGTTTACAAATGTCTGTGGGCTCTTTTTGTTCCCATGTCTGTCAAAACTGTCTACTCCCTGGAGAGTCTCCCATCCAAGACCCTTTCTCTCACACAAAATAAGCTTCTAAACAGGTTCAACACAGAAGAGAGGTCTTAGGTTACTCAGACATTACAAAATCGATTATTATTTTACATTAACATTAATTTTTATATTACTATAGGATTTATACAAATGCAACAGAGATGGGAACACTGAAGTTTTATATAATCATCCATACAGCATCATCTCACAAAGTATAAAAGTGGTGGGTCTAACAATTCATTAGGAGCAGTGTCAAGTGCATTAAGAAACTTACAGGAATATTCTTTTCTTTATACAGTCTTAAACACCACTCAGTTTTGAGAACTTTCAAGAACAAAATAATGCTCTTCAACACACTCTTTATTCTCTTCTGACTGATGAACAGATCCAGAGTGAGTTTCCAGCCAAACACAGCTTCAAAACCAGTTCTGTGTAGCTCTCATCCCTTGGCTTGACACGTCTTGCTCTGTCTGCCTGTGCTACCCCAGCAGGGAGTCCAGCTCTGGGGGCTCCCCCAGGAATGGGGCAAGAATCAAGGGAGATGTTGTGCCATTGCTCTGCTTTGCCTTGTGCTCATTGGCAATGCTTTGCTTTCAGACCAGTTTCAGGCTGCTGAGTACCAATTTTTGTCCTCTGGACTTGCCCAGCAACCAAAGTTATTTTATCTTGCTCTTATGCAGCTTACTCACAGACACAGGCCGGTGCAGTGAAGGTTTAAAAGACCATTTTTCTTCCCTACTCCCACACAGTGTGTCCAGTGCTGCCTTATCAAAGTGATGTAAGATCACCAACTCACTCTCTTCTGCAATATTTTAGATACTAGAGATTTTTCAGTTTTAAAGCCTGAACAAGGATTCTTCCTATGTCTGTCACTGGTAAAACATGTATTTGCATGCTCCAAGTCCTTCACATAACGGAAAAGCAAAGGGTTCACCCTCCAAAAAGAACTCAATTTTTTCAATGGTGCTCCACAGGACCTAGTATTCATAAAATTTAAGTCTAATGCAAGATTTATTAGGCTATTCAGGCCTTTTAGCTTCTCTCACATATGGCTTGTTTATTTACTGTTTTGCTTTAGCAGTTCATGCAGTACATAAATATGTATGACATTCATTTTACATTTATATGAGTACAAACAAATACATACAATGGCCTCATAAAGAAACAATTATATTACTAAGTCTGAACAACCTAAAATCTGTTTCCTGTATCTTAACTGAAAATCCTTTATGCAAATGCTATTCGCCTATCGAACTTAACTCTAACATGATTAATTAAAAACTAACAAATTTTATATCAGCATTTGTAATGGGTTTGAAAATTGCCAAATGTGACCATTGCTACAAGTAATAGTGTTGTACTTTAAGAAATCTGCACTGCATCATAACAATGATACTTCATGGTATGTGTTTTATTTTTCAGAGGTTTTGACACACTAGTCACAAAACTCTTCTTGCAGCTCTGTGGCAGTCCTTCCCTTTATAAGCCAGATCCTTAAAGCTACAAGAAATCTTCGATTTTTTTTTTCAATAAGGTAAGATTTGAAATTAGCACATTTACATTTTTAACACAAATGAAAGCCAAGTGCTATGACAAGGATCTTTGCCAGCTGGAATTCAGTATCATGTGAAAAACTGTAAAAGTATAAGTTTCTGCTTTACAGTGTTAAAAAGATCTTACAGGATCACACAGTCTTTGCTTTAATTTCTTTTCATTCATTTTAGATAAATTCCTGGCTTTAGGGGCTGCTCTGTTTACAAACACTTCTAACTCAATAATTTTTGGGAAGTTAGTTCAAATAAAGACAGAGCAGTATATAAACAGATAGATATCTATAAATCTAGAGTATATTCTGCCTGAAGAGTACAAAATGGAGATGGAAGGAGGTGGAAGATAAGATGTCAAAGACCCATTACAGAGACAGCCCACCATAATGCTACTATCTCTATTTCTGTATGTATATTCCTAAGAACAGACAGGTATGCATACCAAAAAAGCCATATAAAAAGTAGCATTAAGCTGGAAGAAACTTGATTTTTAAATTTCAGCAGTGGCTTTTCCTATTACTTTTTGCCATTTAAAACAGAGACCTCTTCACTTTGAATCAGTGTTGCAGGGTCAGCCAGCATATAGTCCAAAATCCAGGAAGCCAGAGATAAGGTCACTTGACACCCTGTCCACAGACAAGTTATCAACCCTCTGCCCCAGCCCTCTGTCCCTTAACACACATAGCCCCATGCTCCATTTTATGACTGACACACAGTGCCTATCATGAGATTAATAAAGCACGAAACAAAACAAATCATGTACATCACATGTTCAGTTTCACTGAACTCCTCGCCCACGAACAACTGCACAGGTCACTGCCAGTGCTCCTCCTTTGCAGGCAGCCTGTTGCCAGGGGAAGAGCTTTACACAGACAGCCCTATGCCAAGGGAAGAGGTTTACACAGACAGCCTGTGCCAGGGGAAGAGCTTTACACAGACAGTCTATGCCAGGGGAAGAGGTTTGCACAGACAGCCTATACCAGGGGAAGAGCTTTACACAGACAGTCTATGCCAGGGGAAGAGGTTTGCAGGGGCAGCCTATGCCAGGGGAAGAGGTTTACACAGACAGCCTGTGCCAGGGGAAGAGGTTTGCAGGGGCAGCCTATGCCAGGGGAAGAGGTTTACACGAGGTCACCCAGTGACTCAGCAGCAAACTGGAAGGGACTCGAGGCTGCCCAGCCTTGTGCTCCGTGTCAGCAGCAGCTCAGCCTCGGCAGGGACCCTGCACTCCCAGGCTGGGCAGCATCACTTAGCTCTGCTAAGGCACGAGCTGAGCCACCTCAGTGCCCTCAGGTTTGCAGCCTATTAGTAGTAAATGCTTCAGTTCTAACAGCAAAGCTACAAATGCCTACATTTTCTCTATGAAGCAGACAGTTGCAGCGCACACAAAAGAGATTTCAGAACGATAATAAAAATGACACGAGCTTGTGCATCTGCAAATTACATGCTTCTCCATGCTCTCTTGCAGATTTTGACAAAGACTTAACATTTAATAAGTATCAGAATCCAGATAGTCTATTATTCCACCAACTCACAAATGGGATATTTTTCTGTTCAGAGACAGCGTGTTAAAGTGATTTGCAGAAGGAGATGGTAAAACACATGAGGAGATGGTAAAAGTTTCCTTCTCCCAGAAACCTCAGCAAGTTCAATTAAACAATGACAAGCGTAACAGCTTGAAACAGGCACTGTTTGATACAAAGACATCACTATCTTTTAGTAAAGGACCTCATGCTAGTTTTACATGAACAAAGAGCTGCTTCCAATTAAAACCATAGTAATGGGGGATGGGAGGGAAAAAATCAACCCAAATGCTCTCCATGCACTTGCCTTTATGGAACAATTTCCCAGCAATGAAGTGACATCCTTCTCCAGCCATTTCACCACTGTAAGGGAGTGTTGTAATGTGTAAGCATGATGGCTGCTAAATTCTAGTTTTCAGTTAATTCCAGTCCAGTTATTTACCCAGCTGAATTCCTACTGTGAGGTCTCTGCTGTGAGGATTTCATGTCTGATAATGGCACGCTTCACAACATACATAATTTTACAGCTGTTACTGAAAATCCATCTTCCAGTCCAGAAGTATTTAGATATTCAGAGATGCAAAGAGATAGTGTGATTTCTTAAACTAGGCAACCAATACATGTTTATAAGTGCAATTTAACTACCATAGATTTTTCAGTCCCTAAGACTGCACAGTATCTGTCCCAGTTACTCCTATGCACAGAAAGTGCAAAGCCTTTTGACATTCTCAGTTCTTCAATATATTTAATTCTTCACTAGCAGCACCAAAGCCATACCTCCCATGTGTAAAAGAAAGCCCCAGACTACTGATACCAAAACTGCAAATTCAATGTATGTTTCTTTCAATATAGAAGATTATATTCTTCCTCTGCTTCATCTTCCCATTCTAGAGAATGAACTCTTTTATTCCTATTGGAGACAATACCTCACCACTTTTTCCTATCCTACTCATCTCATCAATATTTTTGTATGCCATGAGTACTAAATAAGTTTTCTTCTAGACATGTTCTGGCTGACATATATCTAAATAAAATCAGAACAGTCTTCTTACCTCAGTATAAGCTGGCCTTTGAAGGTGGCCCCTTGAGTTTCAGACCTGATTAAAAGGCTGCATGCCCAAGACCTTGTCTCACTCTTCCACTGACATCAGCTGGATTTAACAAAGGCTAGGTGAGTGCCCCTGCCTGCAGACATTGCCTTGCCAGTATAAAGAGTCAGTGACCTCTCTTGAGGAGTAAACATCTACAATCAGAATCAGGAAAAATATGTTAGAGCAATGTAGGTCATCTGTGAACAGAAAGAGGAATCCACTGAGCTGTATTTGACAGAGCTTTGCTTTCACTATTGCATCGTCAAATTCTACTTCTAGCCTCCCCAGCAAGAGCTGAAAATACCAGCTGTGAAAATCTGAGTGTCATAAAAATATGGCTGCCATGGCCTTCTCAAGATACATAAGAGAAACTAATCATGTTCCAATAAGTAAATTAAAAGTAGAAACACATCTCCCAAAGCCTGGTATCTGAAATCCTTTTCCTTCCTCTCGTCACACTTTTTCTCCCATATACATATCTATAAATTCACATACACACAGCAACACATATGCTGCACACCAAAGCAGGATGCTGTCATTAAACGATGCAGCCAGGAATGGCTAAAGATTTGGCAGGAAAAGTTCATTTCTGGAACGCGTTGCCCCCTGGTCTGAGCCTCAGACGCAGCAACCGCACCAAGCACCGCTAGTTGTTCGCGGGGCTGGGGGAGAGCTGGGGCTGGCGTGTGCCACGTCCCAGAGGAACACCCGCGTTCCTCGGCGGTGACACGGGGAGGGGGCTGCCCGAGGGGCTCCCTGCACACCAGACATTCCCTGCCAGGGTGGGGCTCTCTGTGCTTGTGACCCTTCCTTCGGCACTGCGGGGATCTGCTCACTCCAGCGCGCGAAATCCCACCTTACGGGGACGCGGTACGGAGACAGACAGACACAAAGCTTTCCCCGCTCCCCCCACGGGAGTTCTCGTTATTGTGACATATGCTGAGCTTAGAACCCTTGCTGTGCTGACTGCTCTAACACAGCTCGGCTTATTTTTCTCTGCCAGCTCATGAAGCTCAAGCTCAGCATCCCAAACTGCAGCCCAGTGCTGTTCTGTCATTTCCACACCTGTGCAGGGTGAACTCTCCTTTTTAAGCAAGTCGAGTTCCAAGAGAAATTTGCCTTAAACGTGTTTGCTCCATAACAAGCTAATTTGAATATTAATATTCTAACATTATGTTAAGAAATATCAAGTGAAATTCTTTGCAATACCAAACATACTGTAACAAGTATTTTTTTATTTACAATTCAGTTAAGATGATTTATGTCAAATATAATTTTTTGCAATACTATCACCTGATCTGTTTTCCTGACAGTTAAAAAAATTAATTCATTTTTCATTTTCTTTATAATACCACCTTTAATGAAAAGCATAAAATAACCATAGAATCGTAGTGCACTTTGTGTTGGAAGGGACCTGAAAGATAATCTTGGTCTAACCCTCCTGTCAAGAACAGGGACATCTTTCACTAGACCATGTTGCTCAAAAAATTGGGCACTTATTTTCTACCTCTAACTTAAACACTAAACAGAAATATTGAAAAAATTTCTTTGTCTGGTTTCAGGTTTTGGTTTTTTTGGCTTTTCTTCCTTTGGTGTTCCCACACTGGATAAATCATTTGGCTTTATACCACCCTTTTTTTACTGTGTATTTAAATAAACGCCTCCCAGTAAATAAAGTTTCAGATGAAACAGACTGCTGCTTGAGTCAGCAAAGATATGCTAGAAAAAGAGAACTAACATATGCATGCTACTACATCAAAGTATCCATATTTATTAGGCACAATGGAACAGTAAAGGCAAGGAAAGTGCAACCATCAGCAGAAGTGCACATTACTGATAAAATATATTGAAGAAGCCATGTAAAAGCTGGCTTACACTTAGTCCTTATCTACACAGTCATAATTTATATATATTTATATAAATATATATAAAGACATATATATATATTTAAATGTATACATACACACATCCAAGATTTTTCTTTTACCAACATGGCAATTCTTGTACATTTTCTCTCTAAATCACTATTAATAATGTGTCATTTAGAAGTCCTTTAAGGGGTTAATGAGAAGATGTATAATTTGAACTTTCATTTCTGGCACAGATTTCCCGTGTTGGAAGGTAGGCCTGTAGAGGAGGAATGCTGTGGACATTACCATTTATGTGGTGGTGTGCTAATTGCCACTCTCTGCCCACCATCTAAGGTGCTGGGTTTGTTCTTTTTGGGTCAGCACAGCCCAAAGGCTTCTAAGGAAGCTGTTCACCAGGTTGCACTATGATTTAAAATCAAACAGACATTATAGTTCTTCATTTCCACACACACCACTTCAGGCAAACCTGCACTAAATTTATCCTATCATATGGCAAACATTCACNCTGACTGCTCTAACACAGCTCGGCTTATTTTTCTCTGCCAGCTCATGAAGCTCAAGCTCAGCATCCCAAACTGCAGCCCAGTGCTGTTCTGTCATTTCCACACCTGTGCAGGGTGAACTCTCCTTTTTAAGCAAGTCGAGTTCCAAGAGAAATTTGCCTTAAACGTGTTTGCTCCATAACAAGCTAATTTGAATATTAATATTCTAACATTATGTTAAGAAATATCAAGTGAAATTCTTTGCAATACCAAACATACTGTAACAAGTATTTTTTTATTTACAATTCAGTTAAGATGATTTATGTCAAATATAATTTTTTGCAATACTATCACCTGATCTGTTTTCCTGACAGTTAAAAAAATTAATTCATTTTTCATTTTCTTTATAATACCACCTTTAATGAAAAGCATAAAATAACCATAGAATCGTAGTGCACTTTGTGTTGGAAGGGACCTGAAAGATAATCTTGGTCTAACCCTCCTGTCAAGAACAGGGACATCTTTCACTAGACCATGTTGCTCAAAAAATTGGGCACTTATTTTCTACCTCTAACTTAAACACTAAACAGAAATATTGAAAAAATTTCTTTGTCTGGTTTCAGGTTTTGGTTTTTTTGGCTTTTCTTCCTTTGGTGTTCCCACACTGGATAAATCATTTGGCTTTATACCACCCTTTTTTTACTGTGTATTTAAATAAACGCCTCCCAGTAAATAAAGTTTCAGATGAAACAGACTGCTGCTTGAGTCAGCAAAGATATGCTAGAAAAAGAGAACTAACATATGCATGCTACTACATCAAAGTATCCATATTTATTAGGCACAATGGAACAGTAAAGGCAAGGAAAGTGCAACCATCAGCAGAAGTGCACATTACTGATAAAATATATTGAAGAAGCCATGTAAAAGCTGGCTTACACTTAGTCCTTATCTACACAGTCATAATTTATATATATTTATATAAATATATATAAAGACATATATATATATTTAAATGTATACATACACACATCCAAGATTTTTCTTTTACCAACATGGCAATTCTTGTACATTTTCTCTCTAAATCACTATTAATAATGTGTCATTTAGAAGTCCTTTAAGGGGTTAATGAGAAGATGTATAATTTGAACTTTCATTTCTGGCACAGATTTCCCGTGTTGGAAGGTAGGCCTGTAGAGGAGGAATGCTGTGGACATTACCATTTATGTGGTGGTGTGCTAATTGCCACTCTCTGCCCACCATCTAAGGTGCTGGGTTTGTTCTTTTTGGGTCAGCACAGCCCAAAGGCTTCTAAGGAAGCTGTTCACCAGGTTGCACTATGATTTAAAATCAAACAGACATTATAGTTCTTCATTTCCACACACACCACTTCAGGCAAACCTGCACTAAATTTATCCTATCATATGGCAAACATTCACCTAAAAGCTTTTTTAAATCCTTGTGGGACTCCTCACAATATTCTTTAACTGATACACTTTTTTTGCTGAAAGTACAGAAGCTGCTGTAAAACAAACAAAATTCAATTAAACTTTATACCAAAATATTGCTAAGTATGAAATGTCACTGTATTTTAGATTTGATGAGTTCAAAGCTAATTAATTTCAGACCACTGAATACTTAGCACAAAGGAGAAATTGTTTTTAAAATTTAAAAAAGTAACTTGAATAAGCTTTATTCCATATGATATGTGTGACATAGCCATCTAATTATCATCAATTTTTAAATACCAAGCCAAGAAGTAGCATTTGGGAAAAAATAAAATTAACCTATAAGATAATTGATACTTAGTACTATTGGTACTATTTCACCCAGAGGGTTACAGAAAGTAAATTATCACTTTATTCCATGAGATCCTCTGCCTGCTGTACTGCAATAAGATAAATTATCCCTTCCCATTTGGCTTTGATGTTTATAAAATATGATTTAGTACAGATAAAAGCAAGTCATCAGCATGTTTGCAGAGGGAGGAAAATTATTTACACAGACATAGTAGATTCTCCTTTGCATACACTATGTGGTACTCTAAGCTCCATGAAACTTTGTATTTGTATTTGGAAATTTTAGTGCAATTTGCTCTAATTCCACAGGCTGGAGGCATGAAATAAAATGGAAGCGTTCTTAAACTGCTCTTTAGGATTGCATTAAACCTGGAGAATATCTCCAATTATTCTTGTTAAGAAATAGATTTTTTGAAAACTTCCTAAGTACTATTTACATAAGCCCAATAACAAATTGTTGAAATTGAAAAAATCGATGATTGAACATTTACAGCTGAGGTCTTTATTCACAACCAGCAACACAGAGTTCTAAGATACAAAAAGACATTTGATGAATCAGTAATGTGAATGTGTAAATCAACAAAAATCCAGGTTAAAAGTTGATACATAATATTCTAATATAGCACAAAACATATCTTCATAAAACAAACTATATTTATAGCCTTTTTTTAAATAATTAATGGTCTACAAAAGGAGGCAAGGATTAAAACAACATGAGCAAGTAATTTTCTTTTTTTTTACAATGAATATGATAGAACAACTTTTATTCAAGTCAGATCTTGTCTAAACTACAAAAGCAGGATAACAAGTTATAAAACAGCTGGCTCCTGCTAATTACTATTTCTAGATTTATTGGATTTCGGCCTAATTAAGAAATTTAATTAAAGTCCAATCTACAGCACAGATGATAACTGTATTAAGCACAGCAGCTTGGCTTTGTTGGATCATTAGCGCCTCTCGGTGAATGTCAACTGCAGACACTGCCTCTCCAGAATGTCAGCTGGGCAAACACCCTGAGCCTCAGCCCTGTGTCCAAGGCAGCTGCCAGCTCAGGGAGCACCCCCCAATGCCCTCCCCAGCCCAGAAATCACCACCACTGCTCATGGCATCACACACAACAGAGCATTTCTTAGGGAATTCAGGTAACTGTAAACCAACAAACACATCGAGCGAAGGTGTTAAATGTTTTTCATGGGTCCTAACACCAGCTTTCCCACTTCTCACCTGACTGCCAGTAGGTGGTGAGACAACAAATTGGAATTCCATTCAAAGAAAGCCATAATGAAGCCATACATCAGTTTACCTAGTCTTCAGAGAAGTGTTTGACACTGTCATCCCACAGCATTCTACTGGGGAAACTGGCTGCTCCTGGCCTGGATGGGTGCACTGGAATAGTTGTCTGGGCCCAGAGAGTGATGGTAAATGGAGCTACCTCCAGCTGGGGCTGGTCACCAGTGGTGTTTCCCAGGGCTCAGTACTGGGGCCAGTCCTGTTAAGTCTTTATCAACAATCTGGACAAGGACATTGAGTGCACCCTCAGTCAGTTCACAAAGGACACTAAGTTGGGCAGAAGTGTTGATCTGCTGGAGAGCAGGAAGGCTCTGCAGAGGGATCTGGACAGACTGGATCGATGGACCAAGGATCGAAGGCCACTTGAGTGAGGTTCAGTAAGTCCAAGTGCCAGGTCCTGCCCTTGGGTCACAACAACTCCAGGAGTGCTACAGGCTGGGGCAGAGTAGCTGGAAAACAGCCTGGTGGAAAAGGACCTGGGGGTGCTGGTTAACAGTGACTGAACAAGAGCCAGTGTGTGCCCAGGTGGCCAAGAAGGCCAATTCTGGTCTGTACCAAAAATAATGTGGCCAGCAGGACCATGGCAGTGATTGTCTCCCTGTACTGGGCACTGGTAAAATCATACCTCGAGTTCTGTGTCCTGTTCTGGGCCCCTCGCTGCAAGAAGGACACTGAGAGGCTGGAGAGGGTCCAGAGAAGGGCAACAGAGCTGATGAGGGGTCTGGAGCACAGTTCTCATGAAGAGCAGCTGAGGGAGCTGGGGGTGTTTCATCTGGAGAAAAGGAGGCTCAGCAGGAGACAGGATCACTGTCTACAGTTACCTGAAAGAAGGCTGTACCCAGGTGAGGATCAATGAAGAGAATNCTTAAACTGCTCTTTAGGATTGCATTAAACCTGGAGAATATCTCCAATTATTCTTGTTAAGAAATAGATTTTTTGAAAACTTCCTAAGTACTATTTACATAAGCCCAATAACAAATTGTTGAAATTGAAAAAATCGATGATTGAACATTTACAGCTGAGGTCTTTATTCACAACCAGCAACACAGAGTTCTAAGATACAAAAAGACATTTGATGAATCAGTAATGTGAATGTGTAAATCAACAAAAATCCAGGTTAAAAGTTGATACATAATATTCTAATATAGCACAAAACATATCTTCATAAAACAAACTATATTTATAGCCTTTTTTTAAATAATTAATGGTCTACAAAAGGAGGCAAGGATTAAAACAACATGAGCAAGTAATTTTCTTTTTTTTTACAATGAATATGATAGAACAACTTTTATTCAAGTCAGATCTTGTCTAAACTACAAAAGCAGGATAACAAGTTATAAAACAGCTGGCTCCTGCTAATTACTATTTCTAGATTTATTGGATTTCGGCCTAATTAAGAAATTTAATTAAAGTCCAATCTACAGCACAGATGATAACTGTATTAAGCACAGCAGCTTGGCTTTGTTGGATCATTAGCGCCTCTCGGTGAATGTCAACTGCAGACACTGCCTCTCCAGAATGTCAGCTGGGCAAACACCCTGAGCCTCAGCCCTGTGTCCAAGGCAGCTGCCAGCTCAGGGAGCACCCCCCAATGCCCTCCCCAGCCCAGAAATCACCACCACTGCTCATGGCATCACACACAACAGAGCATTTCTTAGGGAATTCAGGTAACTGTAAACCAACAAACACATCGAGCGAAGGTGTTAAATGTTTTTCATGGGTCCTAACACCAGCTTTCCCACTTCTCACCTGACTGCCAGTAGGTGGTGAGACAACAAATTGGAATTCCATTCAAAGAAAGCCATAATGAAGCCATACATCAGTTTACCTAGTCTTCAGAGAAGTGTTTGACACTGTCATCCCACAGCATTCTACTGGGGAAACTGGCTGCTCCTGGCCTGGATGGGTGCACTGGAATAGTTGTCTGGGCCCAGAGAGTGATGGTAAATGGAGCTACCTCCAGCTGGGGCTGGTCACCAGTGGTGTTTCCCAGGGCTCAGTACTGGGGCCAGTCCTGTTAAGTCTTTATCAACAATCTGGACAAGGACATTGAGTGCACCCTCAGTCAGTTCACAAAGGACACTAAGTTGGGCAGAAGTGTTGATCTGCTGGAGAGCAGGAAGGCTCTGCAGAGGGATCTGGACAGACTGGATCGATGGACCAAGGATCGAAGGCCACTTGAGTGAGGTTCAGTAAGTCCAAGTGCCAGGTCCTGCCCTTGGGTCACAACAACTCCAGGAGTGCTACAGGCTGGGGCAGAGTAGCTGGAAAACAGCCTGGTGGAAAAGGACCTGGGGGTGCTGGTTAACAGTGACTGAACAAGAGCCAGTGTGTGCCCAGGTGGCCAAGAAGGCCAATTCTGGTCTGTACCAAAAATAATGTGGCCAGCAGGACCATGGCAGTGATTGTCTCCCTGTACTGGGCACTGGTAAAATCATACCTCGAGTTCTGTGTCCTGTTCTGGGCCCCTCGCTGCAAGAAGGACACTGAGAGGCTGGAGAGGGTCCAGAGAAGGGCAACAGAGCTGATGAGGGGTCTGGAGCACAGTTCTCATGAAGAGCAGCTGAGGGAGCTGGGGGTGTTTCATCTGGAGAAAAGGAGGCTCAGCAGGAGACAGGATCACTGTCTACAGTTACCTGAAAGAAGGCTGTACCCAGGTGAGGATCAATGAAGAGAATATGGCCTCAAGTTGTACCAGGGGAGATTTACATTGGATATTAGGAAAAACTTCTTCACTGAAAGGGTTGCCAAGCTTTGGAACAGGTTACCCAGAGAAGTGGTGGAGTTGCTATCCCTGGAAGTATTTAAAAGATGTGGAGATGTGGCACATAAGGACATGGTTTAGTGGTGGACTTGGTGGTGCTGGATTAATGGTTGGACTCAATGATCTTAAAGGTCATTTCCAGCCTAAATGAGTCTGTGATTCTATCTACATATAATGTTCTATATCGCTTCAAACCATGGTGTATGGTGTGTAATAAAACACTTTTTTGAAAGAAAAAAATCAATATTAAAAAATAATAGGCTTGAAACAACAAAGTCTAGAATGATGTCTAGAAAAGTTTAGCAGAGGAGCTCCAAGAAGGGATTCTTATGTTAACACACCCAAGTAGCACGGTAGTGGGCTGGCCCTGGCTGGATGCCAGACACTCTATCACTCCCTCCACAAGAAGACACGGGAGAGAAAATACACAGAAAGATACATGAGGTGAAGTAAGAGCACAGAGACATCACTCACTGAGTACCACCAGAGGCAAAACAGACTTCCTTGGAATATTAACTGAATTTATTACTAAAAAAATCATACCAGAATTAGAAGTAAAATAAATCTTAAAAACACCTTCCCCTCTCCTCACCCTTCTTTCCAGCTCCAGCTCCTCCCTGCAGTGGTGCAGGGAGACACAAATGCCTTTAGGAACAACACACTGTGCATCTGCCTCAAAAAGCAGGCAAACTGCAAACAGGCAAATCACAGCTGGAATGTTCAAGAATAAACCTCACATATGAGGTGATTCCCTTCATAACCTTCAGCCTAAAGTACTGCATCCAGTTTTGTGCAGAGATAGGCCATTTAAGGTAAGAAACAGCCTAAAGGGCATGGCTGAAAATAATTGGAATTGTTAACCTTGAATAAAAAAAGACAGCAAAGTGTTAAGTCTTCATATCTGTAAAAGGTTGTAACTTGAGAGAAAACCAAATAAAATCCTCCCTGAGATCACTGGGAAGCTGATGATAGAGGAGTAGGATGAGATTGATACTGTGAGAGAGAGGGGGAAACTGCTAAGAGTGGCTAACCAGAAAGAGATAACCTAGGAAGAAGCAGCCTAAAAAGACCTATTAAATCTTTCTGAGAAGCCATCTCCATCAGGCAGGCAATTAAGAACAACTTGAACAAATACATAGTGGTGCTCTATCTATCCATCCTAAAGCTAAGAACAATGAACCAAGTAATGTCCAAATCTATTTTTTATTCCTTTAAGGATTTATTCAAGGGGGACAGGGGGTACAGCAGTATGGATACATAGATTTATTTCTGCATGGTATGGAAGTTCTGTAGGAGTATTTCTCAAATGCCTCTCCACTAATTTAAGGGTCACTTAAATGCCAGGCTAAGATAATTTGATTGTTTAGAGGACTCTCAAGGCATTCTGAAGGGGCCATGATCTAATATTCACTACACTGGCCTTATCACCATACTTGCAATATTTTTTGTGCATGATTTAAACACAGCACTACAATGTAGGGCTTCTCTCTTTTTAAGGGGAGAAATTAGCCAGGGTACCAAATTCCAGTTTAAACCACACATAGTCTCCTCAATGGCCTTAAAAGTTTACTTTATGACCAGGTATCTTTAATCATCTGGTTTTGCACATCTTACACAAGAAAGAAAATCTTGCTTTTCCTAAACAAGCAATCTAGAAGTATTCATTGAATCCAAAATATTAACAATGTCTTAGAAACCAAACATCCCAACCAAAATCCTTGTTTTTCCATCGAACTTCTGATTAAGATTCATCAAGAACTAAAAAGAAAATGTCATTATGTACTTCATACCTACAGAACTAAACTTTAAATCAGATTTAAATTTACTTCCTGAAGTCATTGTCGAATGAGGCAGAAAGTCCACTATGTTTTCCTATCCTCACCTCTGCTTTTTTGAATTCTATTAACACATAAATAACAGAACTCCAGAACTACTGAGAACTACTTATTTATATTTTGATAAGCTGTCAATCAAGATAAAAACAGCATTGGCAAAGCAAGAATGACAAAGACTTATTAACTTAATACCTTCTGAAAACAGCTGTACATGACATACAAAACACATGCAAATAGATGTGCTCACATAACCTGGGACATTTTTAAGGAACTGCTGAGTAGCCAGTTAGATGGGTATCTTTCTTCTTCCCTTCACGATTTTGATTCTAATTTTTCTGGCAGTACACCTTGCTCTGATGCAAGACACCAACAGGTGGTAGGACTATTGCATTTTTGTTTTCCAGGAAGTCTCTGGCAAGTCTGAACCCTTCTAATGTGACAGGTAATCACCTCAAAGCTCAGAGCTGGGGTCAGGCAGGTTGGTATTAAGTATCTGTAGTGGGAAGCTACTAAATGAAACCAACATGTTGACAACATTGACTTCATAACAAATGTACTTTTCATTTTCAAGCCATTGCTTATCACAGAAATGTGCACAAAAATAGTTTTTTCATTGAATTTAACAATGCAGGGAACATTATGTCAGAGTTGTTAACCTCATTTTAGTACCTTGTTTTGGATACCACCAGTCCTGTCAGGCCAAGACAGCTGCAGTGGGCAGATGAAGAAGAATGTTCCTGGACTAAGTGCTGGATTCCTGTGTTTCTGTATAGGCTCCATCTGAATGAACCAGGTCTGGGTCAACTGATTATTTCAGTGTGAGGGTCTAGGTAGGAAGGAATAGCCAGGTTTGCTATTATAGAACCAGATTAATGGTTAAAGATGAAAAGATTAATTTTATCCCTTCAGTAGCACCAGTGTTCACATGTCTGGATGGCCATGGTGGTTATTACTGTGCAGTGCTCACAGAATTCCTGGTTATCCAGGTGACAGGGTAGGGGGACAGCATGGCTTGTCAGGACCTCAAGAGTTCTCTATTTCAACCTCATGCTCAGGGGGGCAGCTCTGAGGTCTCACCACATGGCTCAGGGCTGTATTCAGTCAGTCTTGAACACCTCCAAGGATGCACCCTGCAGCGCCCAGCTCCCCCAGCAGCCTGTTCCAATCCCTTTCTCACTAGTACAGGACATTCTGCACACCATATCCTAGGTGCTCATGGTGCACAGAAAATTCACCCACACTGACTACTGAGGCTGTTCTGAGAAGAGTTTCTTCCAATAAGCATTCCACTCTTTCCCTTAAGAACCTGTTATACCTGACCTCCTACAATGCATCCTCCAAGACAACTACCAGACTGTTTGCCCTTCCTGTATTCCTTATTCATCAACTGGACACTGGACCTCCAGTCACCACAACCCAGCCCAAGGTAACACCCACAGACCACACACAAATCACTTTGTTTCACTGATCTTTTCTCATCATTGCACTTGATCACGTTATCCTTCCATTTTAATTCACTAATTTAGTCAAAGGATAGGGGAGATGAGAAGAGAAATAATCTATTTGTGTAAACACACAGGTGGTGAACAACTATCACGTTTCACATGCTTCTGAAATACACCATAAACATTTTAACAAAACCAAATTTTGCAGCATTTCTACAGCTTTATTGCTGAAAAAGACACCACTTTGTCATAAGTCTTAGGGCAGGGGGGTCAGAACTAGTTGTCACATCCTTCATTTGAGTCAAAAAAAAATCAAACACAAATAAAGAAGAAAAATCAATCCTGCCCCAGTGTAGCCACTTGAGAGGTGTCTTTCTAAACCCTTGCAGATTAGCACAGACAATAGGGCTCATGAACATTTAATAGTTGGGCACCCATGGGTTGCAATGAGGAGATAAGCACCCCACTGAAATGACTGCTACAAACTTATTCCGTCTCAATATGTACTTCAACTCAAAAAGCAACTGCCCTCTCACCTCAAATCCTGAACAATGGTGGGCCTATTGGCACAAGCACCAGCAGTGATTTTTCTTTGTGCTCAAGGACAGTACAGACAATCTGCTCTGTAAGTATCAGTTCATTATACAATAAATAATTGATCCGTATTCTCTCTCCTCTATAATTATTCAAGCTTGTAGGCAGCATAACTTCTGAGAACAAACAAACAAACAAACAAACAAACAAACAAAAAGTCACAAACACACACTGAGAGTTTCAATTTAACTGGCACTGCTCTGGAAATGGCAAACTTCCACTGGTTGAAGAGAGTACTTAAATGCTGTGTTTGTTCAACTAACTGCAAGTTTCTACAGTCCAACTACAGCAGCTTTGATACAGCAAAACACAGAACACAAACTCCTGCTCACTACAAAAGACTTGATAATACTCAAGCCTTTCCAAAACCAAATCCTTCAGCACCCAAGACTGACTTGACATATTGAGAAGTGGCACATTTGTTCGACAGATCTGCCTTCATAAAGTGCATTTTATAAGTGGATTAAGGACTTGAGAATTGTTCATACTTTCATAGATCATGCATTTTATCTTGATAAAAAATGAAAACAACATAAAGATGCCATTGAAAGATTACTTCATTCATGATGTTATGACCACACAGCACTCTGCCTGGATGAACTGTTCTTTGTTAAGGAAATTCATATTGTAAAATTGTTAATCAAACAACATGTTTCTCTATTAATATACATGAGGGAGAAAGGGGGATGTTGAGACACACTTGGGAATCAGACACCCAACTGAAAATAATCAGGTAATTAATTCAGCCTTTAAAGCTCTCTCCCCATTTACAAGAAACATTACACAAGTTAAGCTCCTGATCTTGTGTTCAACAAGATTCTACCATGTGCAAAAGAAATTCGAGTACTTACTACTGACATTAATGCATCCTCACTGCTCAAAGCTAAGGTTTTGGTCAATGAAATGTCTGCATTTGGATATTAAGATAACTTAGATATGGAGAGGCTGGACAAATACTGCAAATAATGCTGGCAGCATTTTGGTCTTCCTTAGTCTTTAAACTGCAGAGACAAAAATAAATAAATAAGCAATCAAGCTCTGCTTCTTTCTTATATGGAGAGAATGGTAGAAACCAGTACCACCCCTACAAAGACTGCAGCAGTCAAAACCATTTTGCCCTGACAGAGAAGGTTAATAATGTTTAAGAATAAAAACATGAAAAATAAAATTCCCATAGCTGGTGTCTGCAAGATCATCACACACTGGTACCAATTGTGGTGCAGGCATCCAATTCCTTTATTTTCTCTCTCCTGCCACTGTGTTTCTAACATAAGCAAGAATAGCCTTTTAAACCATTAATCCCAAGAAATCCAAAATCATACTCCAAAATAATCTGGAATATTGAATGGAATTCCAGACATTACCATTTAAAATATGACTAGAAAGATGTAAGATCTACCACATGACTGCTGATATTGAGTTGTCAACAAATCTCAGGCATATAAAGAATAGTGCTGTCAAAACAGCAAGTATGACAGTCAAATCACACAGCTGAATTTTCATAGTTTAGATTATATAATATTTTTTTCTAAATATGCAATGGATTTTAACGAATGCACAGCATTGTTTTTTCATAACTGTAATATCCCTTAAGGCAGCTTTCTTACCAGAAGCTCTAAGTCAAATTAGTTTTCAAACTGTAAGAGGAAAATTAATTTGATGAGAGAAGAGTTCATTGAGAGATCCTAAAAAGAAGAGGTCACATTTGAAAGCCTAAGAGCTGTGAACTTAAGGAAATTATCTCACTTCCCCAGTAATGCTGAAAACCAAAAAAGGGACACTATAGGATTTTCAATACCTATCAAAAAATAAAAGCCCACAAAACCCCAACATACCAAACAACAAAAAAAAGGTTTTGAAGTACTTCAGAATGCAAAGTACACTGAGTCTAAGGGATTCCCTTCCTTCCACCAGACCTGGCCAAAATAACATCTCTCTCATCTTCACTACAAAGACGTAAGTGGAAAGATATGCAACAGGAAGAAAAAAGAACAATACACAGGTAATCTTAATTTTTTTTTCAGAAATTAACAGCTTGAAGATCTTTGTTGTCTGTGTCTTACTGCATTACTGCAATTTACATGTGAACAGAAAGGATAGAAAGAAATCACCAACATTCAGTGAAAGTCATCACACTAGAACAACCCCCTAGAATTTTTCTGTCATAAATAAGTCAGAAGATTTCAATTTAGGATACTATGTCTTAAAAATTGACCTAAGTCTGTGTAATACTCAAATATCAGTCTGGCCAACCAAAATGAGTCTGGCCCAAACATGAGTCTTTAGTGAACACTTGAAGAATTCTTGTAAAATATAAACTTTGGTAAACTCTACTGTAGGTGGGAGAACCAGACTTTTTTCTTCCGAGTGTATTTTTCTAAATTGCTCACAGGTTCACCATGTGTATTTTTTATGCCATATGCAATGGCAGACAAGAGCACAGGCTTTTGAAGAATATAAGCATAACCAAAGTGGCTCAGACCAAGATCATCTAGTGCAGCATACTTTTTCTGACACTAGCTGGGTACTAATCCAACAGCAGATACCTTGGGACAAACGTGAGAACAAAGGAAATGAGGAAAAATGAGGCAAAATTATGGAAGAGCTCCCATGCAAGAAAAATTAGTGTTGAGCTCTTCAGCTCAGTAGAGAAGCATTTTGGAGGATATTCATACAGATGTTTCAGAATCAACAGGCCATTCTCTTCTAGGAAAAAAGTATAGTAGGGTGCAGACTTAGGAAAAAAACAAGGGAGGTGGCTTTTCAAGAAAAGGCAGCAAAGTAGTGAAAATAATTGACAGGACCTGTTGCTCTAGAAATGTATCTGGTTTGAGAGGGAGAATGGACAGATTTCTGCAGAAAAACAATCCAGTGATGGTTTCTAAATACAAATAAACCACATTCAGTACACAAAACCACTAAGCTGCAGCAGCTGGAGAATGGAAGAGTAAGTGGGAAGTGTCTCTTATTCTTGCCCTGCCTTTAATTCTTTCTTACCCCAGGCTCAGTTTAACAACACTCAGGATACACCACATGTTGTGTTAAGATAAAATTCAATATTACACAGTATAACTTCTCTTTAATTGCTACAAAACCACAAAAAACTGGGTCAACTCAAGATTACAACAGACTTTACTTAAGGTTTCTGATTCTTTCTCTGAAACATTATGGTTCTGGTCGTTATCTGAGAGCAAGAATTAGACTAAGGATCTGTGCATTACAGCCAATTCTACAAGAGCAGTCTTCCAGTATTCCAGCTGCAAACATTCAGTGTTTTACTAAAGAAAAAAAAAAAGACAAAACAAAAATCCAGAAATCTCACCTTAATTTACGTCTTATTTTACATAAATCTGATTGTTTTAATAAGATGCAAGTTATTGAATGACAGAGAGATTAACAGAAGACCATTTATGACTTTTGTTTTAGAACATTACTTACAAATATGTTTTACCAAGTGAAGTTCTAATGATTTTCTCTTAAAAGCATCACTTGAAAAAAACTGCGCTGTCAGTTCCTTTCTATTTCCAAGAAAACTCTTTATACAGTTTTTTTCATTGGATAAGAATAGACAACAAGCCTATTTCTAGTTTATTTTAAAAAATGGACATTAAAGCACACTTTGGGAAGAGGAGGGATGAAAAAACTATTTAAAGACTGGTTACAACCTTTGTATTATCAAGTAAGGTTGTCATGTTGAAATGCATAGAAAGAAAACACAAAAGGGAAAAGCAAAAGCAAGCTGACAGTAATTTATACAGCAGATTTCTTAAAGCTGTAGGAATAACAAGTCCTGTTTGATACACCTTGTTTTTCCCACTCATTCCTTGGGGCCTTTTTCTGAAGATCACTGGAACTGCTTCTTAGCAAAGGCTTAAGAAAATTCTTAGCTAAGGTATGGCACAATTTTTCTTACTCTATGACATTTATCAGGGCAGTTCAGTTGCATGAAAAATTCAGAAAGGTTTAAAATTCATATTTCCAGAGCTGATGGGGAAAAAAATATGAAAACATTTAGGTGAGTAACAATTCACATACCTCTATAATTAGAATCAGCAAAATTACCATCACCTTTCACGCAAAAATACAAGTTTTTATATAAATCACACTGTCTCATAGCTTGTCTCACCCTATTTTTATTGAAATCCTAAGCCTTAACACCTTGAAACTTCACTGGTGAGAATTGAAGCGAGAAAAGCTGTGAAAAGTTGCTTGGTGTTTGGTTTTTTAAATATACATATATCTGTAAATATATATACCTTTTCCTGAGAGGTTTGAAAAATAAAACAAAACAAATAAACAAACAAACAAACTAAAGAAGGCATTGCTTATATTTTCTATGAGGAATCTTCTGAATAGGGAACTGAGGCAAAAAGCCATTTAAAACCTCCCCAAGATTACACAAGTAGTCTGTGAAAGAACAAACTAGGACAATCCCTTTAAATCTCATCATCAACAACTGTTACTAATCTTGTTATGAAAGCCTTACTTTTGTTTGAGGTAAGGCACAAATTTCTTATTTCCCTTAACTTTCCTCTCTTAATATCCCATTACACCTTACAGTAAACACTAAGTATGAGTGTAGAGGTACTTAGAATCTCTCTCAGAAGTTGGCATGTTGAGGGGTTTTTGTCTGAAGATATCAACATATTTTATTTCTGACTACTTTTTCACATTATGGATAAACTCACACAATAAATTCTGTCTTTGGGACCAAAGGAAAATCCTAAGGCATACATTGGGATGAAGAAGTACAACTCACAGCCAAAAATACAGAACACTTTTAACTCTCAAGCTTTAACTTTTTTCATAGCAAAAAATCCAAAACTCAGAGCACATCTGAGCTTAGTCCATTCCATTCTCTCTAATTTTAACTGTTAATTACAAAGATTTCATTTTCTTTAGAGTAGAATTATGGGCTACAAATTAAAAACAAATTACTTGTGTTTTCAGCTCCACACCTGCTGGCATATCATTAGAACATATTACTTTTTCGTAAAAGCCTAGCTGCTTCTTGAATATCATCTTTGCTAATACTTTTGCTTGCAGAATTGTGCTTTTTAAAAAATAAAAGTCCCAATCTTCATGCACAACATTAAATAGACCAGAAAGCAATAGAAATACAGCATCTCTGCTAAGCTGCCACTTAAGTTTTGGTTACATTGATTTACAGGACTTGTATCTCCCACCATGTAAGAGACTCCTGAATCTGCAGTGGTGCTTGGAAGAAAATGGGCTGGTGAAATAGCTAAAATCAAGGAGGACAGCAGGAGAGAGAGATGGCAAGGGTGTGAAGGTGTCTTTCCTTTAGAAAGGAGGGAAAGGAGAAAGTCCTCCTGGACAATCCAGTGAGAGCCAGAAAACTCACTGCAAGTATTTGCAGCTACTAATGGTATCCAGGACACTTTAATGCACCAGCATACCTTCCCTACAGTATATTTCAGTTACTGGTTTTATACAGATCCACAACACTGTATTAAGCTTTTATCCTCATGTCCAGCATTATCTCTTTGCTGAAGTTGCAAACCAATTCATCTGGCTGTAGAAAGAGTGAGGAGACTGCAGTATTCCCTACAAGGCTGTAGATGGGATATAAAATAGTCATAACATTGTTAAGTAGCAAGGCAAGGCATCAAAATCTTCCATCTTCAAGGGAGTCTTAGGCAAATAAATCACCCCTTAAACAAGAGGAATATGCACCTCATTTTCAGGGGTTCAAATTCCTACCTGCAGTTGCTGTGCAGTATTTCCTTGTGTAAGATGTTCAATTTAAAGCAGCAGAATTGCGTGACTGAAGGATAATCAGGTCACGAGTACTCTAGAGAAAAACAACTGATACTTTGATCACTTGCCCTTCATACAGTGCAAACACAAAGCACCAGCCTAGCCTTCACATAAAAAAACATAAATCTTTGAATTACACTGGAACACATAAGCACTTATCCTGACCCCAAATATTAGGTTCCTATAGGAATTTTAAAGTGGTAGCATTTAAGAATACCTAATAACATGCTTTCATTAGAAGCCAGTTACAAAACCTGAAATCTTTTTCCCCAAATAACTTATTTCATCCATTTCCTCTTATACACATAACACAAATGTACGTCCTGCTCTCCCTAAATAGCTGCCAGCCCTGAAAAGAAAGAAGCAAAAGAAACACATTAAAAAAAATTCTCTTTATTCATTAAAAAAAAAGCACATTTCCTTGTGCACACATAAAAAAATATCCTTTGGTGGAGGAAACATTATACAGAATGGACTTCTACAGAAATAACAAAAAAGCAAAGTGTTTCAAACTAACAAAAAGCTTAAGCAGATTCACCCCACACACTGAGAGATTACTTATTGCCAAGGATCTTACCAACTGAACAACAATTTCTGCAATTCAAGATGGACTTGGTTTCTTGGATTTCCACAGTATTTCTAACTGGAATCCCTTTGATGAAAAAAAGGGGATATTTTTTGTTGATTTGCTTAGTGGGGAAGACACAGCTGTCGTGCACACAAGGATTTTCCTAACTGGGAAGATGGGTAGCCTGAAGGGACAGAAACCACAATAAAACCAACCAGTCAGGTTAATTCTTTGCTTTAAAAACCGCTCCAAAAGTGCCAGAACAGGAGCTGATGAATTTGGTTAATGAGATAATTTTCAGTCTGCTTTTTCACTGGCAGGCTGCCCCCTGACATGGTGAGTTCTTTTTATTTTATAATAGCACCATAAGAATCAAGTCACACATTTAAGACCTCCTGCAGTGTCTGGCATGCATTCATCTCACAACTCATCAGAAGCTCTGCTTTACACCACAAGCTAATTTTCAATTAAGTTTTTGCATTACTGATCCTGATAGCGTGTAATACTTGTATTTGCAGCAGTACCTATTTTTCACTTATTGCAGGATGGGAAAGAGAGTTCTACTAAATATATTACAATACTTTGTCTAAATATTACCCCTTTTTCACTAGCTATGCAGATTTATTCCTATTTTCCTGTAACCATCTACACATAGAGTTGTTGGGTTAAGGCTATTGTTAATAAGAACTTATTTTATGATTGTTTTCTGCATGTAAATTACCTCTTTTTGTAGAGATGGATGAATAACAAAATCCTAAACAACAAAATCTCTAAGTAAGTTACTGAGTTTCTAGTGTCTTCTGACAACTTTACTTTGCTTGACTGAGTGTAGCATTTTCTTAGTTATTTTCCAATGTCTTAAACATATTATTTCTCATTATATTAGGTCTTGCTAAAAAAAACCCAGAAAATATATCTAAATGTTAGTGAGTACAAAATATTCTCTAAATCTTTCTCAAAACTTGTGAAGCTCTGGGGAGTATTCTCAGCTCTGAAAAATAACCCTGTTCTGGTACTGGACACTTACATTACAAGCTAACAAGACACTTTAAAAAAAATCAAGAAAAAAAAAGTTTCCAAATGTTTGAAGATCAGTGGGCTTTCCTAACAGCAGCAACACAATCACAGGATTGATAAGATGAATTTTTACATTATTAATGATTTATGGTGGGGATGATTATTGTCAGTAGTGTTGTTCCAGCTTTGCTCTTGACAAGTTTTCTTTCAATTTGCCTGCGTGATGGAACAGTTCACATGTGACAGCACAGCCAGGAAGGCTCTCTAAGCTTCCCATAATCTGATGATGAAACCCTGAGAAGCATCCTGGGCTGTCATCAGACACCCTCTGCCCAAAGAAATTAAGACTAGTTTGTAGAGTGGAAACAGCAGCTCTCTCAGCAAGGTGAGGCATCAGCAGTTCTCTCCCTGGCCTTGCCATGACCAGGGTCAGACCCTCCAGCCTTCCCTAAACCTCTCAAAAGCCACCTGAGATGACTGGTGTAAAACTCTGTCAATATCTCAGCACTACAAAAGCACCACACTTTTACGGCAAGTCATTCCTGAACAGCAGCATGCAGCTGAGATGCAGAATGCTCTACTGCCACACCCTAGAGCCCTCCTCCCCACAAAAGCCTTGTTGGTGTTTCAACAGGACTTAATCCATGCTAATGCTTTTAAAGGGCAGGAGGAATGAAAGGTAAGTACTCCTGAGAAATACCTTGACTGTAAAAAAATGAAACACTTAAATGGTAATAGGTTATAAAAGCAAAATTACAATACAGCATTTCTGTAAAGTGATTTTCTTCTTATCAGATGTATCCTTTAAAAAGAAAAAAATAATGCTTCCTAAACTATGAAGCACCAGAGGGAAGTAAAAAACAGTCTTTTGTCACACAAAATCATACTGGTAATTAGAGTAAGTAACTGAATTCCCTCTGTAAAGGATATTTAAAAGCCAAACACTTGATTCACAATGCTCCTTATTTTATTTTTAAACTTTCTTACAGACACACATAATCCAGGTAGGAGGAAGAGACTACTGAAGACCCTATTTTCTATCCTGGTTATGCTGCTACCTTTGGACAGTATACAAATCCTGCTTTGAAAATTTTATTAACTTCCTGGCTCCATCAAGAATATTAAGAACTTTGCTATTGACTTCCATGACAGAGCATCATTGCACAGAGCATCATTGTAAAACATCACAGAGGAAATTGAGAGCAGTTGAGCTTTGCTATTTTTAAACAGTTACACTTCATTTCATCTGAAGCAGTATTTAAGAGAGAGCAACCTTCTGCATTTCTAGAAAATACCACCTTTAGATCTGGCTGTCCATCTGCCAGCTGACTATCTTAGAAATGTGCCAGCAAAACACTGTGATTGTAGCCCAGCGATCAGGTTGGGAAGTTATCTGAACTATCAGGATATGGATGCATTTGGAGAAAAAAGTATTTGGAATTGGTGCTTTGCTTTGCATTGTCTTAAAAGCAAGAAAGGAGCCCTTTGTGGCAGGAGACTCATTCATTTGTGGAATAGTGTGTTTCCTTCTTAGTGGGAAGCATGGACAGGAACTGAAAGCCTCCAGGAACCCTGAACCACTCTGGATTATTACTTTCTGACTGAGCATGAGACACACCAGAACCACACTGGAAAGCTGCTCTCTGCTTTTCAAGAATAGCAAAGTTATTTTTAAAAAATAGTGTTTTGAAGAACACAAATCCAACCCAACCCTAGCAGAAGTAAATATGCCTGGAATCATTTGCTATCTGGGACAAACTTTCCTGTTACACAACTCAAAAGAAACAGAGCAGCTACTACAAGACCCAAGGGCATTATGCAAAAGCATCTACAACAGTCCATTTAAGAATTAAATGAAATATCTGACTTGAGTTTTATCTCAGGAGGGAGTTTATTTCTTCACAAATGGAAGAGGTGTGAAAAGATCTAAGAGATGTAAAGAAACTGGGCAGTTCACTGGGAAACTTAAACATACTAAGAAGAGATAGATAATGCAGTCAGATGAACAAAATACTGTTTTTCTTCTTTCATTTTGGTTATTGGAAGCTGCTGTTAGGTACAGGGTGGAATATATGGGAGGCACTAACACTGTGTTAGTGCTTGGGTCAAAAGGGGCCTTTAAAGGTCATTTAGTGCAAAGCCCTTGCAATGAGCAGGGCCATTTCAACTAGAACAGGTTGCTCAGAGCCTCCTCCAACTTGGCCTTCAATGCTTCCAGGGATGGGACATCCACCACCCCTGTGGGCACCCTGTTCCAGTGTTTCACCACCCTAATTGTAAAAAAAAATAAATTCCTTATATCTACTCTGAATGTACCCTCCTTCAGTTTAAAACAATTACCCTTTCTATGAAATGGCTTAACAAATCTGAATGTATATTTTTTTTATTATCATGAAAAAATGAAGAAAATATTTCATTTGCCTTACAAAACCAACTTCTAAAATCACTATGAAATTTTTGTATTATGAAATAGGAGGGCTACACTACTTACCTAAAATATTTCGTTGTCACAAAATTATACATGTGCACAAACTCTCCTTCAAACTCCAGTAAACCACAAAGAAAAAGCATCCTCATTTTTCTTTTTCTACCTTATAAATTAGATTATACATCAATGTTCCAACTATTCACAAGAATAACCAGAGTTCTCTAGCCACTTTAAAAATGCTAATCTCTGTATCTGTCTGTGAGACCTGAGAGCTTACTGCTCTCAGAGCAGAAGATACTCTCTCCTGAATTAAATCAGGTGTAGAAGGAGAGTAAAATTTACTATGGGACAAATATCTATATATTCATGACCCACAGCCAAGGACTTACACTTTGGAAAATGCTTCAAATCAAAATAACAATGCCTCAAACAGATGAATAAGTAGTATAAGAAGTAACACAATATAATCTTTCCCATCTAAATCAAACCCTGCTACATGGTAATGTGATTTCATCTAACAAAATTAAAAAGAATTTTTTTCATTTCTTCAGCAACAGCATTAATGCATCTGTGTCAAAAAGTATTAAAAATCTGCCATTTATCATCCTGCAGAAATGTGGTACATTGACAGAAACAGAACAGGTTCTGTTCTTCCTGACAACACAAAGTACCAGGAGAGCCTTGCATAACTAGATGTGCCCATTTGCTGGGGATGTCCTGACTCTGGATGGCATTCCCAGCCACAGGCATTACCCTGCAAGTCCTGCCCTGCTGTCCAGTGGGGACAGTGCCTGCAGCAGGCTAGAAAAGAATGGTATCACAGCATCACTTAACCTACCACTACTCTGCACACTATCTGCCTGCAGGAAGGAGAGGAGGAGGAAGGAGAAGAATTATTCTAGCAGTCACTAGATAATACAATTTAATTTTGTATTACATCATACGTGGGGAAAACTAGGTAATGATACAACATTATCATGACACAGTATCAATCAAAATATTTTTAAAATTCAAATTAAGGAGTAACAATTCTTATTCTACAAGAAAAGTTATTTAGGAGTCTGTTTGTAGTCTTCCTCCTAGTGGCAAAAGACAAAGTTTAGTATCAGCATCATCTTTAGCATACCTGGTGACTGCAAACCCTTACCATCCACAGTTCTATACACAACTGATACTTCTTAGATCTGCCTGCTTTAGAAAAAGTTTAAAATCATAAAATCATAGAATCACAGAATGGCTTGGCTTGGAAGGGACTTAAAGATCATTTAGTTTCAACCACCCTCTCGTGGGCAGGGATCAGGTTACACAGGACCCCCCTCAACCTGACCTTGAACGCTTCCAGGGATCCACAATTTCTCAGGGCAACCGATGCCAGTGTCTCACCACTCTCACAGTGAAGAATTTCTTCCTAATATCTAATTTAAATCTTCTTTTAGATTAAAACCATTCCCCCTTGTCCTATCACTATCTGCCCATGTAAAAAGTCCCTCCTCCTTCTTTACAAGCCCCCTCCGGGTACTGGAAGATGCTGCAAGGAGCCTTCTCTTTTCCAGGCTTACCAACCCCACTTCTCTCAGCCCATCTGCACAGCAGAGGTGCTCCAGCCCTTTGGGCATCTTTGGGGTGTTCTCTAGACCCACTCCAAGAGGGGAACACCTTTCTTGTGCTGGGGGCCCCAGAGCTGGACCCAGCACTGCAGGTGGGGTCTCAGGAGGGCAGAGCAGAGGGCCAGAATCCCCTCCTGTGACTCCTCCTCTGCTGCTGCAGCCCAGGATACAGCTGGCTTTCTGGGCTGCAGGCACACACTGTTGACTCATATCCAGCTCCTCCTACATCATATTCCCCAAGCCTGCTCTGCAGGGCTGCTCTCCAGGAGTCCTTCTGGAAATCTGTAGTAATGACTGGGATTCCCCTGACTCAGGTGCAGCACCTTGCACTTGGACTTGAGGCTCTCGTGCATGTCCAGGTCCCCTGGATGGCATCCCCTCCTTCTGTTCTGTCAACAGCACCACAGTTTAGAGTACAACCAGAATTTCTGACCAGTGATAATGAAATTCTTACACTTGAAACAATAGAAATTAAAAAATAAAAATTAAAAGAGAATGTTCTTTCAGTATAAAAACCCTCTCAGAAGAGGTGACCTGTTACACACAACTGAAAATGAAAATTCAGTCATCTTGTCTGCCCTTATCCATCCAGTGAGTTTATAATATTTGCAGAAATGAAAAATCTTGAGAGAATTATTACAGCAGGGTAAAACTGAAATAAGTGCAGTGCTGCAAAGGAGAGAGTGCTAGAATACCAGAATATGGCATTTATATGCACAGAGAACATATTTTAGTGTAATTTTTCTGGAGTTCTGTACAGAATTATATTTACTGGTTTTTCTGCATTTCAGAAAGCTAATTTGAATCAGTTACTCAATTGGGGCAGCTAGCTTTGCAGGTAAAAATGTGAGGTGTTCCCAGCTAGAGGGGGGCAAAAACAAACTCCAAAACAATCCAAAAATAAATTCTTTCATGCACACAGTATTTGATACTGATGTACATAGTTACCTCCATTAATTTGCAATTAGGTACCAGAAAGAAAATAAATTAATTGCTTCACTGTTTGGGGTAGAAAGAAAACTTTGCAATTTATTATAGAATCAAGTCCTCTCTTAACAACAGTAAGTGTTACATTGCTTTGTTTTATTTTCTGAGGGTCTGCTAAAGTTGAGAGCCACAATCAACTGCTGTCACTTAGCAGACTGTCTTTTTAAATATATCTAATATGAAACACTTCAAATTAATGACTGAATGAATGAGGAGCACTTGATAAAGAAGCTGCCATTAAACTTTTCACCTTTTTTGATACAACTCACGATGTTTTCTTTCAATTATGTCTCTGCTGTTCCAGTGTTGTAAAATGGGCAATGTGTACAAATTTTCTTAAGAAAGAATGTTCCTTGATGCTTGATCATTGTATAATTTCCAGCCTAGCCAACAAGAAGGAAGATTTAATCTGTGAAACAGAGAGCAGCTACCAAGCAAGCTTTAAGTGATGTCCAGGTGTTAGAAAGACAAATTACTTGTGGGTAGAATGGCCTTGTTAAGGTCTAGGGCTTGACAGGTTTCCATGACCTCAGACCTAGTGGGAGGTTAACAAAGCCTGGGAAGAAAGATGTACCACTGATAGTGGACACAAGGAATGCAGAATTTACAGGCTGCAAGGACACTTGGCAGAGCTCCCAAGATATGGAAGAAATGTATAAAGACAACTCAGCAGCTGTGCTGAATCAGCTCCCACTGGGTAAAGGGTAATTCTGGCAGGGGCAGATCCTGACCCAAGAAACCCCCGACCCAAAAGAAGGGAAAGACTGAGCAGGTGAATAACTAGAATGAGAAGTGAGAGACTCATTAACCCACAGAAGATAGAATAGTTGCTAATAACAGAACTATGCAACTTGTAGCCAATGAACTAATGTTTGCTAAAATGTATAAACAGTAAAAGGTTTTGATGGTTGTTGTGCTCGATTTGTGGAATGCCACTGAGTACCCAGGCTTGGTGAAACTCTGAAATAAATAGTCGCTGTCTCTCTCAAGCCTTTAATTATTGTCTTGTTTCATACCAGGTAACAAATGCAATTTTTCTGGACAGCACCAACTGCCCAGTGAATTAAGATCAGTCAAAAGTTAACAAACATCTTAGGTTATCAGTACTCCCAGCATTCAAGCTGCTGTCACTTAAGCAGATTTTGGAGATAAACACTAATGGTTTCTAACACTGCCCAAAAGCTGTTACTGAGAAGGAAAAAAATAGACATGGCTTCTAATTGAAAGAATATTGTGAGTATTTGAGGTGGCAGCAGACTGGACTGCTGGAAGGTGCACCATGTGGTAATGGTGATGGTGTTACATTTCAATTAATAATTTCAGAGTAGATCAGCAGAGGACATGGCAATTGCAGTGTCACAAAACATCCAGAATATGCAGCCTCTGGCCCTTCCTCTGCCTTTACAATAAGTGGGAATGTCCACTTTTTCCTCTCTATACACTCCTCAGCAGAAAACAGGCAGTAAGCTGTATTTCTGTGACCAAGATTTCCTACAGCAGGCATCTCCACTTAATACAGCTCTAAATCCCCTTTTATGGTTCAGATCCCCATGGCCTTTTCTTGAAAAATAAAGCAGGTGTCGATTTTTTTTATCTTTAGGTGCAATTGAAAGACCATATTGTAACAGCCCTTCACACAATTATAATGATTGCAATGCTTTCCCAGCAAATGACTGATTCATTTTTCTCCACTGAGAGCCCCAAACATTAGTCTAGAGATCTAGGTCCTTCCCCAAGGACCAATAAATCTTTAATTATTTTATACCAAGTGACCTAGTTTCAATAGAAAACGGGCATCCTGTAATATTTTTAATGGTCGTTCTATGGTTAGCTCTGATTTGAACAAAAGACTTTTACAGACACAGAAAAGGCCTCTATTTCTCTTTCTCTAATGGTGTTTGTGAGCAAAAATCTAGTAATTGCATTTTTTAAGGCAACCAATTTGCCAGCATGCATTAGTAAGAAACACTGATTTGGTTCCCTTTGGTGACACAGATTAAGTTAAAGGCAGGTTAACAGTGCTAATTTAGCAATAAATAAGTCTCTATTAACTTGGAAAAATTGAACACCTGGACTCAACACACACAAACTCAGACCCTTCCAGAGTGGAAGTCACTCTGCAGACATTTTGAGAATTTCACCTTTAGGTGTGGGTGATTCAAAGTGTCTGTGAATTCAGCCTGTCCCCATCTCCTCAGGGCAGTAGAAGCTGCTGAGGCCACGCTGGTATGACCCCATGCTGCAGCCTGCAGACAGCCAGTCAGCCCCACACACACCACTGATATTTACAGAAGCACACACTGCACAGCTGTGCAGAATGCAGCTCAGAAGCAGTGAACATTATTAAACTTAGCAGGGCTGTCTGGAACACCAGCCATTAGCCCACTTATCTCCCTGCTGTTCTTGGGGAAAGTGGCCATGATGAGCACCAGAAAAGGGCAGAGGGACAGGATACCAGAGATGAGTGCTGGGGCAGGTACCTCAAGAAAATACCTTGGTATGATATTTTATATATAAATACACATATATGAAGTTTTTGGTCAGCAATGTCAGAGGTAATCCCTGGAAGGATGCACAGTGAAAGGTGCTCATCCCCTTCCCTGCAATTTGCTGCAATTAAGGCTATAGTTTCATGGACATTTTTAGCCAAAGTAATCCCTAAAAAGAAATAACTCTGCCCCTACCTTGAGAAGCACAGCTGTGGTAAACCAAAAGAGAGAACAAATTCAAGCTAAAAGTGAGCCATTTTCCCTTCTCTATATCTTTAACATTTATTGCTTTCTCTCTGAGCCAATCCTTCTCATAACCTGTAAAATGCTGGAGCCAGCAGAAGGGAGAGTTTGGCAGAGAAAAAGAAGCTGGGTATGGCAGGGGAATAGGAAAATCGTTTTCTGTCACAGTGCTGGTTTCCAAAACTTTTATAAAATTAAGGCCTAAACTGTACCAGTAGCCCACTTACAGCTTTTCCATCCGCTTCTGCCTGCTAAACATCTAATGACATTTTAATGTCCTACAGCCCATACTGTTTTCTTTTAAATTTAAAAACATATAGTCCAATAGATGTGATCATTTTTCCATATTTATAAGTACCCATAGTGATTTAGCTGAAAGTATTAAATTAGACAAAAATTACAAGAAATACCGTGAATTATACTTTACAACCTGTTGCAAATAGACCCAAGGACCAATTTTGACATTATTTTGATTTTACATAAAGTTCCTACCTAACATGTGGCACTTTCTATTAATCATTTTTGTTTGAAGGAAGAAATTAAGACCATTTAACTTACTCCCTGTTCCAAAGACACTGCTATCAACTGTATCCTCAACCTTTTACATTTGCAATAAATGGATGCATTTGGCAAATGGATTTTTATATTATCTAAAGTGGACAGACTGTTCCAAGAATTCCCACTGTTACCAGTTACTAGAAGAACTACAGAGATTTCTAGAAAGAGGAGAGACTGAAGAAAGAGGAATAATGTAATTTTGGGGGGCATTAGACGATATTATCATAGAATCACAGAATATGCTGAGTTGGAAGGGACCCACAGGGATCATCGAGTCCAACTCCTGGCCCTGCACAGGACACACCTAAGAGTCACACCCTGTGCCTTAGAGCATTGTCCAAATGCTCCTCGAGCTCTGTCAGGCTGGTGCTGGGATCACTTCTCTGGGGAGCCTGTTCAGTGCCCAGACACTCTCTGGGTGAAAAATCTTTTCCTGATATCCAGTCCTAAACCTCCTCTGCCTCAGCTTCAGGCCATTTCCTCCAGTCCTGTCACTGTCACTACAGAGCAGAGATCAGTGCCTGCCCCTCTGCTTCCCCTCACAAGGAAGTTACAGACTGCAGTGAGGTCTCCCCTCAGTCTCCTCCAGGCTGAACACACCAAGCGCCCTCAGTTCTCCTCAAACAAGTTCCCCCTCAAGGCTCTTCACCATCTCTGTTGCCCCTCTTTGTCACTGTTCTGCACATTCTATTGGATTTTCCAATACCAGCAAGACCTTTACAGAATAAGGTAAAAGAAAACTAACAGGATATTTGAAAAAGTAGTGGTATTGCTTGATAAGATATAATAAGGATAGAAATGGACAGAAGATAGGACTGAGTAGGATAACCCAAAATAAATACCAGTTGTGTCTCAAAAATTAACTTGGTTTTCTTATCCTTCTGAACCATGGCAGAGGAAAGGAGGAATTCAGAATGATGATGATGATGATGAAACACACTGCACTGATGCAAACCTTTCAGTCAGTAGTTCAGCAAAAATGTGTTGGAAGCCACAGAATGATGACAGCATGCTACAAAGGTAACACATAAAATGCTAAACCCATTACACACTGTGGTTGCTGCACTTTGTGTCACTCATACTTTTAGATAAATCAAAAGTCTATGTCTGTGCTGTAACATTGTTCTTTTCCTTCTTTCTGGCCTCATAACGTCACTGTGATCTGGGAATTTTAATAAAGAATACCCGTCTTGGTTTCAAGTGAAGGGAGGACCAATTGATGTTCAGGCTACAATCCAAGCATGCCCACTGACCCAGCATATTTACAAATGTTACATTACCTAGAGTCAGAACAAGATGGAGTAACACACTGGGATCTTTTGAACAGCCTTCTGAGCAATAAACTTAGACATACACATATACACGTTATTTAAATTCAGGTGATCTTGAGAGAGATAAATAGAATGTATCTCACACTAAAAAAATGTTGCTAATAACTGTTTCAATTCAGTGAAATTCTAATTATACCACCAGGAGCAAGACACATATGAAACAGCCAGCACAAAGCATTAGAGAAAGTCTGTCTCACAGCAAGGACCATTTTGAACTAGAGATACAAAACATAAAGCAAGGCAGCTGTGACCTGGATTTTACCTGAATATTTTCACTTTTCCTCTCTAGAAATAATTTGCATGTTAGCCAATAAGAAAAGTCTGGACTGAACCTCTATACATACATGATGCACAGTGAGCCAGCCAAGACTTCTAAGAAATAGAAAATACTGCCCATGAACAGTAAATCTGATACATTTAATAACCACCTAGGGCACACAATAGAAATTCAGTGCAGTTCATCTGCACATTCTTCTGCCTGAGAAATTTCAGACAGAAACACAGCTGCTCTGTGGCTGCTGGCCTTATAAACCACTCTCTTAAACTTCTATCCACATTTTCTAATTTAAATATGAAACGTAGGACTTTATAACCCTGTAACTAATCTGTCCACCACATTTCAGGGAAATGTGCTCTAAATAATTTCAAATGTAAATTCGATAAACTGACTTCTGATAGAAGGTGTTTCTATAGTAACACCTGCAAAATACCTTGATAGCAAGATATTCCTCCCAGATTGTAGAGGGCAATTTGTGTTCATTTGCCTACTCCAAAATAAAAATTGTTTGGCAATAATTTTTTTATTTACTATGGTACGTATTTCTTGAAAATCTATCAAAGTATTAAACATATACCCAAATGTACCAAGAGCATCAATTACTGTGTGAGTTGAAAAGCATTTAATTTCAAAGTTAATCTGGACAAAGTACAGCATTAACAATTATTATTACTTGAAATTCCAGAAATGCAAGGAGAAACTAGCTGAAAATATGATGGTTTGTCACATAAACATGCTGTTTCTATCTAAGGATCAAAAACACAGCTGTGAAAATACTGTAAGTCTTGTCCAGATGAAAAAAAAAGAAAAAAAAAAAACAACCTAAGCTGGTACAGATAAAAAGCTCAAGGACAGACAGACTCAAACTAGCAAAGCCACATCTTGTTAAAGCATATGTCACGTGTCTGCAATACTTTTAACACATGCTAGAACATACTGGGTGCATTATCACATTTATTGCCTTGACAACAAAGCTAGAATTAATAGTACAGGGTAGTTCCTGTTCAAAAGAACTAAAATTCAAGAGGAAGTAAAGGGAGTATTAGCTGTATTTTCAGATGCAATCCGAGAAGTTTTTCTGGGAAGCTAACAAAAACCCAAGACTGTTTAAAATTTACTGCTTAACTAGAAGTTCTTTCCAAATGCTGCTCTATGCCTGGCAAAATAATTCAAATAAAGGAAAAAAAACAAGGGAATCTATTTTTAATAAAAAGTCTTTGTACAAAAAATTATTTGAAAATAAAATCTTTCCATTTTTCAGGTTTCTTTTTTTCTTCCTTATAGCTGAGGATTAAAAAAGAAGTTGAAAGCAAATGGAAACAGAATGTGTTACAATAACCAAGTATCTCCTAAAGTTTTAAAAAAACACCACATTTTCTCCAGTACTGATCTTGGATACTGGATTTAGGAAAGTTCTCCTGAAAATACCTTATATTGCGGTGCACTTGGTCTCAAATACTAAATTCTCATTATTATTTAACAGAAAGGCATATTTTCTTATTATTGTTCCACAATATCTCAGCTTCCTTCTAGCAGAAAAACCTTGAGGTACACCAGAAATATTGCCCTTGCTTGTTACATTTCTAATGCATGACATAAAAATCTTATTTCTCTCTTTAGAAGACTGTCATAAAAACAGTGAAGTGTTTCTAAAGCAAATACTCCTGTGAGAATCTGATTTATTCCACATATACCATGTATGATTTCCACAGCTCCTAGTCTTTAAAATAAAGACTTAAGGCAAATAAAATTAATTATTTTATGTCCTCACTAACTTATTAATAAAAACTCTCTGGTCAGGATGCAATAATATATAAAACCCAGGGTATTTCCTTGCAGCAAAAGAAGGATTGAGATTCCCAGCTACTCACAGCTTTGTTTTTTTAGAAATAAATTTACTATTATGACTTGAACTTATAACTGGACTGTACTTGGTGGACAAGGCATAACCTTATCAAACTTGTTCAAGTCTATCTGGGAAAAAAATTTCAACAGGGATTATGAATATGAATTATGCTCATCATGTCTTCAGGTAAGGCTCTCAAACCATGCTCTGTTCCAGATGTGCATATGCACCCCCAGCAGACAACTGACAACATTTTTGGAACAGAGCAGAACTTTGCCTCTGGTGTGCCCCCACACATCCACAGGTAAAATGCAAGGCTACACTCAGAAACGCAGCTCGTGGTGTCACAGAGAGAAGCTGAAGAGTTCAGCACGGTGAAATTCAGTCCTGCTCACAATCATAGACTGGTTTGGGTTGGAGGGACCATAGAGACCATTCCCACCCCACCAGGGCAGGGACACCTTCCAGTGAACTGCCTTGCTCAGAGCCCCAACAGCAGAATGAACCTCACAGTGCCAACAAAAGGCTTTTTGAGATCAAGATGTTAAATCAAGCACTGGCAGGAGTCTTTTCAATCTCTGTGACTGCTGTGTATAACCAGCAACACATACAGGTCCATCAAAACAAACACAAATATGCATCCTGACAACTACATGAACAAATGTCCTTTTTGACTGCAGGTCAAGGTAAGCCTCTATAAAGAAACTGATAAAGATATTTAAAACCCACCTGAAATCTACCTTTAGAAAAGGGCATTTGTGGTTTGGTTTTTTTTTTTTGTTTGTTTGTTTGTTTGGGTTTTCTTTTCAACCTTTTGAATGGAAATCAGAAGTGAGAATAATGTCCCTAGAAAATTTTGCTTATAAATAATGGTAGGAGTATAGAGCAGTAATATAAAATAAAAATAATATTCCACTTCTCACTGAGTAACACTTCTTCTATAAACTATGTAATGAATTCTAATTTTAATGTAAATCTAGCAGTTGGAAAAAAGAGGTCAAGGGAATCCACTTATTCCTATGGAATGACTACATTTCCCTTACTCTCTTTGTGATTGTGACAGAATGCAAAATTATGTGTTTTACTTTATAGATTTTTATAATTAATATCTTTTATACTTTTCCTGAAATACCCTTCAAGATTATATCCTAAATTAGGAAAAGTAAGTAATTCTTTTTATAATTTGATTAAGATGCAATAGATTAGTGAAAATTGTGATGTTCATATTTCAAGTTTATTCCAGTCTGACTTCTTAATTAATATTTTCACTTTCTAAAAAAACAACCCCACACCAAATAACAGCAATAAACTCACAATGAATTCCATTAAAGATGGAATCTTATGTTTCCATTGTCTTGCTTTAAGCATAGCACTGAAAAGGTGGACAAATCAGACTACTGCTGCCAGTCAACACAGACTTTAGGGCAGCCACATATTAGATTAAACTACAGAACTATATTTAACCTGAGAAGATAGGGTCCCATTTATGTAATCCTACTTTAGGAGCTTCTAATGGGTTACTGCAGCCTAACCCAGATATGCCTGCCAGCAAGTTCCCTGCTCTTTCATGTCAACTCAATGATGAGAGTACAATTTCATTGTAAAAATTGCTGCACAGCACAAAGAGTACTCTTGTTAAACATGGCAATCACCAATATAATCAGTAACCTAAAAATAAACTTCTCCCTAATTTAGCCCGTAACACAGAGTCTTTATCTTTGTTTGTATTATATTTGTTATATTACTATAGTCAATGTTACCAAAGAAGAGATTCCTAGGGCAGGGGAATATGTAGTCAGTGGGATTAGGTAGGTAATAGAATTGGTAAATTCTTAGACACTAGAGCATTCACTAGAGAGGTAAATGTAGCAGATGCCTACATTTACAAGTCAATGAACACAAGCAGAAATTACTGAAAGATGCTTCAGGAATCAAATTACACGTTAAGTGAGTTATTATCACAGTGGCCCCGCTTTGCCTTGAAAACCTACTGACAGGGATGCTCACCCACCTGAGAAACATCTTCACCTTTCCGAGAGCACCCTCTGGAGCCGGGCTTCCCCAGCGGCGGGTCCTGCAGCCCCTGCGCGGCGGGCGCTCGGCACCGGGGCAGCGCAGCGCAACACCTGCCGCTCATTGATGGCACGTATCAAACACTAAAAGCAGTCTAGCTCGCTCCTGCAGGCTGAGAGACAGCTGCACTGACTGAAGGTCTGTGGGAAAAGCACCACGTTAAGATTATGGACGGTGAAAGGAGTAGGGGAGAGGATGAAGCTGTTCAAAACATGTTTTCTGACCCAAGTCATCTTCTGCAAACACCCTGCCAAATACAGCCATAGCACTGCTTGAAATCCAGCACAGCATGAAATGCCAAACTGTGATGTAAGAAACAAGGACAGGAATAATACTACTAAAACCAGAAGAAATAGTTAAGAATTCATCATTACAATCTGTCACTGCATCATGCAGCTTCAGTTCTGTCATTCACAGATTTGACTGTGTTTAAAGGGTTCTTAACATGAAGTTCATCTCAACAAATGATCCCAACAAAAAAAATGTGAATATATAAAAACAGAATTTCAGTTGCTTTCTCTGCACTGTGTCTGCTGATACTGTATATACAGGAAAAACACTAAAAATGCAGTTCAAAGAGATGTAATTTCTGAACATCACATTTTCTCTGGGGCACTAGGATGCCTTTCTCTGTTATTATATCAGGGCCACAGATTTCAAGATTCAGAGCAGAGCAACTCTACTAGGCATGGAGACATGGCATTCCCAAAACCAAACAAGGCTAATAGACCATAAACATAGTATTTTGGCTTCAAATGCTAATTATTTCCCTGCAAAGCTGAAGTCCAGTGGGAAGTTCTTTTACTAATTTAGCTCTTCACAAAGGAAACAAAGAGGTGCCTCAAAGATAAACAGTTTACATTTATTTTACTTAAATATTTTATAAAAAAACTTGATGACAGGAAAACAACAAATAATGGCCTCCAATCTACCAGAAATTTTGGCACTGGCTTGGCTGTTCACATGAAACACATTAATTTTAATGCAGCTCTCTCTGGGAGAGAGGGAGATGTGAATCCTCCTCCCATGACCTGGTCATGCAGATGAAGTGCAGAAAGGAGGCCAGGCACTGAACCATCTCACAAGCACCTACATCTTTGTGCACATCACATTCTGCACAACAAGGTGAAAGATTGAGAAGGAAAAAAGTTAATTTTCTATAAATGTGGCTTTGATAAACTGAAAGATTGATTTTTATCATTCTTCTCAAATTCAAGAAAGCTAATCTGTGTGTCCAAGAAGAAAACAATACAATCAGTGGAAAACCTGGCATTAAACAATGACTCAGCATGCTGCCTGAGCCTCAAGCTCTGAATAAAGTATTTATAACATTCAAAATTTAGAGGAGTGGTTACACTCACTCAAAGAGAAAAAGAAAAAATATTAGTGAGCCGGTAGTCAGCTAACTAAAAGCAAAAATCAGAAATTAGAAAATAAGCAGCTTGCTATTTAAAGAAAGAAGAAAAGATCATTTTTCTTAATGTAAGGGCAATTCAGAAAATAATCATTTAACAAAAACACTATAAATACTCTGGAAATTTAAAGTCATCCAACATGACAGAATCTTCAAGTAAAAAGCAGGTGTTGAATTCAGAAAGATAAATCCCATGCTTAGCACCAGTAAAATTTATTATAAAATATATTTCTTTGGCATTATAAGGGTAAATTTGAATCTGATTACTAACATTTATTATTGCAAATGCATAAGATAAAGGCATATTATGAATATTCATAAAAGTGCATTACACAAATGCAAGATGATCTGTGCAGACTGAAATATATATTCTATCCTACAAAGAAAGATAATCTCAATGGAAGAAAAGAAGCAATTATGTATAAAGGAAATGCAGAATGAAACAGATACCAGAAAGAGCTGAAATTCAAGTTACACAGGAGGCTTAGGTGCTTCATGAATAAAGAAGGAAGAAAACCTCAATAAGTGAGAAATCATGCTATGAAGAAAAAAGAGGAAGCATATCAACTAGGTATACAGTAATATGCAGATTATTGTACAGAGACATAAAACATCAGCATATAAATTTTACTCAAGACCAGAATGACTTTTAGCCAGGTTAGAAAATGCCAAGCTGAGCTTCAACTTAGAAATCAACACCATGAACATGGCATCTTCCTACTGGCTCAGTATCTTGTCCAGAGGGATGACAAAGGAATTTATTCCTTTCCTGGATGGGTAGAACAATAACTAAACAACCATCAGTTTTGAGCACACTGCTTTCTGCCTTATCAGGAACAGGATGATAGTTTTGTCTCCTTGACATACTTCCATAGCCAGCACTCCAAACACAGATGCAGGAAATCAAATTCCCTTGGCATTAAAACATGAAATAAATCTCTGCACAGAGACTATTATTCCCCACACATATACTCAGGAACTGAAGCAGAGTCAAGTTCTGATCCAACTGGCAGATTGTCTCTTTGCTAGTTGCAGTGATGAAGACATCCATTCTGAACTGTATTGCTCAGCCTCACTACAGGCATAAGCAAGGCAAAAATCACTCAAATATACAAGTCTGGCCACATACTGCAGGTTAAGCCCCTGTGAAACCCAATGTTGTTAGAAATGCTTTCCTTTTATTTTTTCTTGTAGTAAAAAAAATTGATTGTTTACATGATTTTCAACATAAACACCACAGCAGTCTAATCTAACCAGAGAAAGAAACATAAAATTTAATGGAACTGCTTAAGTAATGAAGCTTCGATATTTAATTGATTTTCTTGAAACTATGAATTGCCAAAACCAAAACCTTGTTTTAACCTGACAGCCCCATTGAGACCAGTATTGCATACTACACTGCAAGCTTATTCAAAACTGTTTATTAGCAAAACGACCACTAACAGCATGCAGAAAAGGTATCATCAATACAGAGTTGCCTTTGAACCTCTGCTTGCCATGGTTATAGGATAAAGCTTCATTTTCACATCTGCATAGGTATTACCCAGTCTAGTTTGAAGCTCAGATGACAGAACCAAGGGTAGACAGTCCTCAGTGCCACTCTACAGCTCTACAAGCCAGGATTTCCTGCAACTTGTCTCCAACATTCCTCTTGGACTCAGGTATTTATTAGTTTGTTTGTTTAAACAGCATTTAAGTCTTCAGCCACCATTTCTCCAACATCTTGCCCACCTAAGTCAAACAACCCTAGATACCACAATGCAGAAAATGAGCTAGTTAGAGATTCACAGAACATACTGCTCCAATGGGATCTATAAGCTTCATACAGCACAGAAGATGGTGCTGGGACATACTTTAAAAATATCTGGAAAAATAAGTACTCCTCAATCAATGGGATGAAGTCTCAGGATGGGATGAAGTAAAGGGATGTCAAGCTAGAGTGCATTTGGTCTTGTTTAACAGGGTGTAAGTCAAAAGGACAGAAGTGGTCAAGGAAAGAAGACCAGGAACAAACCAGGGGATCTGCAGTAATTAAGAGAATGGTGAGTGCATGTGCAGGACCAGGTTCCAAAGGGAATAATTTTTGCTGTCAGTGAGCCATAACATCTCAGTGGAGCATACTGAAAATACTTACCTGCAAAAATAAAAGGAAACAAATCCAGAACTACTTGACAGTTTTCCATAGAGGACAAATCATTAGTATTCACAGAAGCCTTGCTCAGGAATGGTTATGCATGTGTTTCAAGCCATCTCTCTGCTCCTGATGTTTTGTTCAACCACTCTAGTACAATTTTATGTGTCACAAGACAGAACTCCAGTGTACCAGGTCTCTAAGTTGATATCTGGCTAAAGATCATGTGGAGGACAGGCCTGCAGTTTGCTTCAACAGACTCAGAACATAGTCAGGTTGACTCTCTTCTCCCCCAAATTTATGTTAGGATGAAATGTTTACTGTCTCTGTAACAGTGGCTTTTACAAAGACAAAGAGTGAGGCCACAATGAGGACAGCAATGGCTGTGATCCCCTGCCAGTGGTGTTTGCATGCAGCACCTTCACCCAGCTAAATGCATGTGACATGCAGCATTTCCACCAAACCCCTTGGAGCCAAGCACAGTTTCAAAAGCCACAGCAAAAATTAACAACAAAGTTCTCAAAACATTAAGACAATCTGATATGTTAATTAAAGAAAGTTAAATCCTATTTGCCAAAAACATGTAAGACCTCAGTACTCAATGCATAACATCTGAGGATTTCCACACTGAGGTAGATCTGCTGAGAGCTACCAAACACAAGCATTATTTTCCCTGTTTATATGCTCTGTGCAACATGGAAGGAACACACACTACTGCCAGAGTCACTCAGGAAGGCCAGTCTCAAAACTGACTCTGGTTTGCTCAGCAGGCAGGAGCACCCACCACCTGCACAACTCACTGCAGCCTTGCACCAAACACTCACCTCCCAGTACTCAGCTGGAGGCTCACAGACCTGTGGTGAGCTGATAAACCAGCACTCTCAGGGCAACAGCCACTGCCCTCTTTATTGCCTCAGGCATCTCCCTGGCAGCCAGGAGGGAAACACTGCATGCACACACTGCAAGAACTCCCCTGCCTCAAAGGTGCAGCCATTTCTTGTCATCCAAAACCTGCTAGGGACTGGGATGTAGTGAGAATATACCCTCTGTCCTACACCCAAAGTATCAGTCTATCAAGAGTCTACAGCAATTATCAACACTGGCAAAACCACGACCAGTCAACAACTCCAAGTTCAGAAACACAAACAGAATTGCTTGTGCATCTCCAGTGCCTTCTTCAAGTTGTGCCCACCTTCTGGAAAACTTCATCCAGGTCTGAGGTTTGCCACCAAATAGAAGAGACTCAAACAGGGAGCACACACAGCTGGAAGTCAAATGCATCAGTGGATAAAGAATATAGATCCCAAAAAACACTGAAGCCTACTGAAAAATGCTAAGAAATAAGTTCTAGGGCAGTTCAAATGAAAGGGCTTGGCATGTGAACTGAAAACAAAACTAAGAAAAGTCAGTGAAGTCCTAACAACACAGGTATGGATGATACAAAGCTTTGTTACATGGATGTTCACAGGAAGGTTTAATGAGTCTCAGAACTACAATACAACCTGATTACATTTATTGAAATTGTAATTAATAAGTGTACTGGGTTAGTTTTATACTAATATAGAGAGATAGTATCACAGAAGAAGGTCTTTGCACTTCTTCAAACACTGAAGTTTTAGTCTGTGGCTCCAAAGTCACATCTGTCTACTAAAATCCTTAGAATACATAAAACCACCAACTTACAGTCCCACTTTTCAGGGGAGGTTTCATCAGTCAGAAACACCTGCAGCATGGGCCATGCTAAAAGCTGGGGAAAAAATCCAAACTTTAGACTTTACTGCAGATTATTTACTGCTGATTAAAGAATTATATATATGTAATCAAAGCCCCAAAACTGTAGCAGCTCTTCCCATGCACACAGGTCAGGGTCACAATGAGTGTAACTACTACTGTCAACCTCACTGCCTATACCGGTTTTTATTGACATCCAGTAAATTCAGAACACATGCAATAAAGATGATGAATGTGTGGATGATGGATCCATGTTATAAGGACAGTAGCTGAGATCAGAATCAAATGAGTCAGTATCAAGAGGATTCTTATTTTTCTACTTAAAAATCTAAAACCTTTGCAAGGGAGAAGCCATGACAACATTTCTACCACCCACTGGGTAGGGCGCATCTCAGGCAATATGAAGCAGGGAAAACAAAAAATGGTTTGTGTAATTCAAATCCCCCCAAAATAAGAGCTTCTCATTGCACAGTTTCATTGTTAAAAAATGTATCTCAGCCTTAATGATTCTGTCCACATTAAGAAAATTGTATCAGAAAACAGAATGACATGGCTTAATCTGTGCAGAACATGCACTCCTCCATCACGACAAAGCATAACAAAATAAGAACATGTAGCATTTTGACATCAACAAAGCTGCCTACAGAGACGCCCACTCTTCCTTATTTTCTCTGCAGCACATTCTTTTAACTCACTCATTTCCCTCTGCATATTTCTCACCATTCTTGACTTACCTACTTCTCATACTTCAGACTTGTTTTCACGTGAAGACCTGACCATGGAAACAGTTACTCCCTTACAGACAGTTCAGAACACAGCATCCATTTTCATTTTTCCTTCTGCTCTATTTATATACCAATAAAAATAATTTCCTTGAGAAACAGAGACGTTATTCCAGAGTATCTGAAATAACTAGAGCAGGAGAGTTATTCTGCAGATCTAAGCTTCATGCTGTGATAGATTCACACATTTGGTCCCACCTCCCAGTAAGGAGCTGGCAATTACTGCATTCCAGTGCTGGACCAAGGATTTTTTCCAGCTCCCTTACTCCACAGCTGATTGTGGCATCTGAAGCAGCAATGCATTTTTGCATCAGATGTGCAAAGGCTAAACATGCTGGACTGGGTATGAAAAAGCAAATATGCAGTATATTTTGGGAGGGGGGAGGTTATCATTTATTAGATTAGAATTATTGTTCTTGACAATCATGATATTTACAGCTCTGCTTTAATAATTTTATACTTACAGATCTAAATCTTAAGAAATGCACTGTATTTATTACCTTTAGTGATAAGGGAACACATCCCTCTAAAAGTTTTAGATACTTCTCTGCTTTATGTGAGGAAACAGCAAATAATTGGAATCCTGTGTTGCTTTTGTGCTATTTGAAGGATTAGCCTCTCTCAGTTCCTGGACAATACATATATTAAGTACACTAAGTGCTGTGATTAGAGCTTAAACACTGTTTAAATCAGACACATCTCCAACACATCCCCAGGTAAAGCATAATTTATCATTATTATGCAATTATGTTAAAGTGCAGTAATTATGTTAAAAAGCAGGAATCTTCTATTTTACCAGGTTCATCAGATATGCTGTCTCCACAAACAGATTTATCTGTATATTAATTCTTGGATTCTTTCCTGAGTGTGCATTTGTGAATTCAAAATTCTCCAGCATTTACTCTTAAAAACCACAGCTTTTGTACCTGGATTTCTAATAGCTCACTAAATAGACAGACTAAATCTACTAGCTCAGATATATCTAATATTTAATATATAATATATCAGATATATGTAATATCTAATATATAGCCTTCTTTGATGTAGAAATAGGCATCCACTTTCTAGACTACACGTCATCTAGGAAAGGCTAAGGTGAAAAAATGGAGCAAGAAAAGTAGAAAAACTCCTTAAAATACTTCAGGCTTTCTTATACAGTAGAAAGAAGCAAAAAAAAAAATCTGCAAACAATAATATATACGCATAGTACATGTTATTGACATAAAGGCAGGGTTGGTACAGTTAGCTGAATGTAGGAAAGCTTTGGGTTTTTACTGCAAGAAGTAGTAATACACCCAGCCCCCTGGCTGCTTGAATGTAGAATCTAAAACATTCTGAGAAATTTTAGCATATGATGATAATCTATTAAAAAAAATCCAAACAAAGCCAGAAAAAAAAATTTAAAAAAAATAAACAAACAAATAACCCATCACCAAACCAAACTAGAAAACATTATTAAAGGGATTGAATTTAGGGATATTAAGTTTAAAGGGATATAATGAGTTGTCAGGAACAAAATAGTCCAAAAGATTCATTTCTCAAGGTGACTCATTGCAAATAATACAAGTTCATGACATTTATCAGTGAAACTTGATGAAAAATACAAAAAAGGCTCATCTAACCTTCACAACCAAGTATATATGCCTTAAGTTCTGGAGCAGGAGATGTATCTTCAAGACTTCAACTGTTTTACTAATGTAGTTTGAAATTGAACAACAAATGCAAAAATTAGTCAGAGGGGACTGAGAGACAGCAGCAGCAGTTAAGGCTCACTTCCATAGGAAGCCAGGCTACAGCAAATGCAATTGAAGTTTTTAGCAAGAGTTTGCCATTTTACCAAAAAACTCAGAATTACCAGAACAGACAGTAAGTGCTGGGGCACAGCATCCCTTCCTCCTTCCCATCCTACGTGGTAGAGGCCAAAGCCTCACACAAGAGCTAATAGGATGATTATCTTGAGAAGGATTATGCTGCACAGAGAAGCTGAAGTCTGCCTTTGTGAGAATTAAGTCAAATCATCCTTACTGGTCAGCTGAATTATTTTTTTTCCATAGTGAAGATAAATTATCACTTGGACTTCCTTAAAATGAGTGAATCTCAAAGAATATCGATATAAGAAGGTGGAATAAAACATATCTGCAGATCTTTCTTTTTGGTTTTAGAAATAGGGAGTCCAGTAAAGAATACAAGAGGGAAAATTAATTAATTCTTTTATAAGAAATAAAAGTCTGCCACACTAAATTAGTGGAGTATAGTTATAATATAGTCTATACCAAACAAGCTTAGCAATGAATGATTGAGACAGGATCTGTTCCACAGGAAATGCCAAGATGTGACTCAAGTAGATCAATGTAAGGTAAAAACATTGTGAAAGTGGTGCTTTACATCTTGATATAAAAAAAAAGGTCTGTTCTTGGGTTTCATTTCATATTTCTAAGCAGTTTAGAGAAGGAGCATTTCCCAACACACTCTTTACATTCTGATAGAGACAACAGGGTTTACATCCAGATAGTGCAGAAAGTACTACAGGAAGCAGTTACTCCAAAATCAGAGAAATACTTGCATCTTAGGGACTCAAACAGAATGAGAACCACTGCCTCACAAAGTAAAGCCTTCATCCTAGGAACATGTCCTGATTAGACTCAGGTAGACGTGCACCACATCACCACAAGTATTTATAAACATGGATAATAAGATTGTTCAGAGAATTAGCAGCTCACAAGGAAACAAGGCCTGTACCTTTGGATGGTAGTTCAAATGCAAGCTAGTGAGAAGAAATGCAAAATACTGGACACTTCTTTGCATAAACAGAAGCATTACAGAGCAGTAAATAAACAGCTACCAGATTCTGGATACTGCTTTAGATAGAAAACAGAAAAAGAAAATAAAATCTCAGCCTCATAATCACTGGTATTTTCTAAGTCTTATACTTTAATTAGGTAAGATGTTCCTTGTTGAAGGAGAGGAATAAGATAATTTGGACAAATCCATGAAAGATTGTTCTGCAGTGGCTCACTCTTACTCTCACCATATTAACAATAATAACAACAATAGCAATAGCACCTCAGTTTCAATTAGCCAACATACCATGTGGCTCACCATATCTTAAAAGAAATAGATGGTAGGATTCAATTTTAGCATTCAATTTTAGTGTGTTATACTCACAGAGGAAAATAAAAAATCACCTCCTCACCTGCACAGCAAAGTCAAAGCAATCAGATATGCAGACAGAGCCCATAATGAAGGCTGACATAGCCTGACATGTTGACCATAGCCAAAGGGACACCATTTATTGAGGTTACACCCAGGAAGCCAAGCATTTCATCTGCAGCACATGCTCAGCATCAGCACTAAATCAAAAGTGAAACTGCCAAATGCATCTGTGTGACTCTACTGACACTTCCTTCCTGCATGGAAAGGTAACAGCTATCACAGGGGCAACTAGAAGCTTTCAATAATAATGTCTTGTCAAAGACAGTTGAAATGGAGGACAACTGTCAGTTATCCAAGAGGATGAAAGTTACATTTAAATGCCACTAAAAATATGATAAAACATACTCTCTGAAACAGCTCTCATTTCTCTTATCATCAAGGTAGGGCACTAGAAAACGGGCAGCATGGTGTGAAGATGGACTAAAAGTGAGAAGAAAACTGAATAGAAACTTCAAAGAGTTAGGAGAGACACCTTGATCCTCCTACAGTCATGGCTACATTCAGCATTTAGTAGGGAACAAGTAAGAAACACATGAACAAATGCACATAATATAAACAGCTCCTATCTTAATTTTACACTGATTACAGAATGCCAGCCTGCAGACTAAATATATAGGTTTTTAAAAACATGTGCAAGAAACGAATTAACTAATATTTACATTGAAGTTCTCTTACTATCAGAACAAAACAAAGATGTCCTTCAGCCATCTTCCGTGAAAAACAAAGAAAAGCCAAAGCAGAGTAAACCAATGTTGACTGTGCCTTTTGAGGGTGACATAACTACTATGAAAAGTCTATTCATTGCTTCTAAACATTTCACAATTTAAGTGATTTTACCTTAACTTTCAGAAGTGGTTTCAGTTTATTGGGTTATTCAGCATTTTAACAGGACAGCACCAAAACAATTGCATTTGTATATATGTTTATGTTTTTATAAAATGTGCTTTAGGCAACCCTCTCTTAAAACCAAGGATGCAAAGACAAATTAGAAATTACCACTCTATATCTTTGTCTTCACTGACACCTAATTTCCCATTGTGAACAAGATACAGAGTGACAAGTTTCTGTAACAAAGCTAAAATAACAAAATTCCCACCATATTCCTCACTACATCAAGCACTTTATCCATTCCTGTTTACCTTAACAGCTCCAGGTGGGAGCTTCCCAAATACATCTGGCTCTTCGTGTGCATTTATGTATTGAGAGCCTAAATGGTAAAGAAAGAATGCACCAAATCCAAAGGCAGCTGTGGAATTAAATGCCAGATCCATGAGCTTGGATTGTGTTGAGAGAAAAGGGGAAGGTCTCACCTACCACAGCACATGGCAGAAGCTTCTCTTCAGCTGCCATTCTTATTAGGCAAAAAAAGCAATGAAATACTGCAAGTAAGGAAGTAACCAACCAAGTTTTAGTGATCTCTAAGAAAGGCCTACAAAAGCATTCCATCTGCCAAAGAAAAAGTTCTATGATTTACAATAATGTGCAAAGGATGAAGAAAAGAATGAATGAAAAAGTAGTTTAAACTACTACTCTGGTTCCATTTTGCCCCACTGACAATGAATCTGTATCATTTTTATTGAACTACTATACATTTTTCCCTATTGCTGAACTTAAGGCTGATAAAGTTTGCTATTTTAAAAAACCTTAGCAAAAATTAAACAGAAGTAACAAAATTTGCATACAAGAATATAACTTCCCAAGATGGAAAAAAATCCAGTTTTTTAGATCACTAACTCAAGATATTTTATTGTAACATGTGAAGAAAACTATGACCATGAAACTGATTTTCCTCACTAGTGCTGAGTAACATTGCAATAACTACCCTAAATCAACAATTGCTCTAATATGGAACTTTTTTTAATGAGAAGGAAAGAGATGGAATGCATTTGTGCATATCAGTGCACAAAGCTGCAATTAAGGCTGAATATTGTGCCTTCAAAATGAAGCAGAACAGAGTTAATGAAAGTAGAGAGAAAAAAAAACCAGGATTACAGACAAGGACATGAGGAAGTGTTTGATGTTTCCTTTGCTTGATGGCAGAGCAACTTTAGTTCAAAATTAATAAATGGAGACACAATATTCAGTTGTACCAAATATCCTCTTAGACAGAGGCAGCATGCAGCCAACCTTGCTTTTATACAAAGGGGCAATCCAAGCTCACATTCTGCAGTATTTTCTGTTCCCTGACACATATTTATGCCAGCTCCATATGGCCTTGCACTATCCAGAAACACAGCCCAGGCCCATTTCTTTCTTCATATACTTGATACTCCTACATCTCCCATCTAACCAAAATGTTCTGCAAGAAAAAAATCCGTACAGGAAAGTAACTATAAACATTTGCACACTGGCAAATAATGTTTAAAAGCAGAAACTGACAGCAGAGCTGGGCTAAACTGCAACAAAGTTGGTGCTGGGCAGATAAATGCACTAACTATGGAAAACAAAAGGTGAGCTTGAATGAGATGGACCTCTAAGAGAAGAATCTTAAGGAACCTCTGCTCCATCACTGTGTCCTGGGATTTACATTTGAACAGAGCACATCTCTTTCAAGTCAAGCCTCATTTATACTCAGGTTCAACACATGGCCTCTTTTGAGGGTATTTCCAACTGCTGCACTCCCGTAGCAACAATCTAAGACACTAAAGAAGCATTAATCTAAGTGGAGAGTCAGCATTGCTCAGAGCACTTCCAAAAAGCAAATGGAAATAAAAAGCCTTTATCTGCATGCAGGAGAACTGAAATATGTCAGGCAGATCTCTGCACCAAAGGCCTCTCACTGTACTTGTGTCTCAGCCTGCAGCAGACAAGCCCCAGTGCCCCAGTGAAGGAGTCCTCGGGGTGGCCTCCTTGAACGTGTAGAGCACCTCTCCAGTGGTCTCTCCACTCATAAGAAGAACCACCTCTTCCATGAGATCCAAGATTCTTGGCTCTTCTGTTTAAATCTCCAATATATCTATTCAAAGATTAGATTTGTATCAACAACTTGATCAAGTACCCATCCAGAAACAAAAACTCAAACCTCAAAAGACCCCACACGACCTCAAGTGCAAGAAACAAAGTCATCCCAGTGGACCAAGAAGTACAAACAGAGCAGAGACTGAAAACAAATGCTCTAAGCTGTACAGAGTATCCCAGTTTCTGTATCACAGTAACTAATTTTAGCATTATTAACAATAAGGTATGTGTTTTTTCAATGCAGAACAAAAACACCATCTCAAAAGGTAATTAAGGCAGCATTTTAAAACTCTTTAGAAAAACCTTCCTGCTTAAATGCACCATAAATTAGTGTGACTTTACAATCACAAAACATTTATTTTCAGCAAGTTTTGGAAAACCAACACAAAGATATTCACCCCTTGCCATATGAAACCTGAAACCAAAGCTGGCATCTCACAGAGATGAAACACAGCAGACCCTAATAAGCATTACAGAATCCAACTCCTGCATGAATACATAGGCACATCAAGCTTACTGTCAGTGAGACCAAACATGTAAGAAGAGACATTACTGTGTACACATGATGGGTTCTAAACATAGGGTAGGGATCTCATGGAGAAAAAGGAACCTCTGAATGAAGTGGGTCTTGATTCCTTCCCCCTTACAAAATTTGCCAGGATTTCTTTCTTCTTCTAATAATAATTCTATTAATTTTAAAATAAATAAATACCATCAGTTACAATTAACATCATTTCTTATGATTGTTTGATTAGGCAGTGTGGCGCATGGAAGTCATCAGTCAGGCTAGGAAATCTATAAATACCTAACAAACATAATTCCTGCTTGTTAGTTAAGCCTATATTCACTCCATCCTCCTCTAATTTAGAGATCCTGCAAATCTGCAGTGACTTTCAGGCCTAGCCACTGCTTTAAGGGCTGACAAATAGAACTTTTTTTTAAATCTCACCCATTCACTAGAACAAACCAGTCTTGATGGGGAACCAAGAGAGAAAAATTACAGTGTGTGCAGATACTCCTCTGATCCAGCCCCCCTGGAGTGATCTGTTCTGTGGTGTTGCCATAGAAAATGGAAAGGAAGCCTCCAATTAGGGACGAGGTCACATTTAAGCAGAGATATTATGTAAATATCAGCCAGCTAGCATCCTGCAAAAAAAAAATAAAGGCCTCATCCTGCCAGCCCTCCAAAGGCAGGCCTCGGGTTTGCTCCTAGAACCCCCCTGCCAGCAGGACCCGGCCTGCAGGAGCAGGTGCCACCCCCGGAGGCTGACCCGGGGACCCCCGGGGCCGCAGGTACAGCCCGGGAGGGGGGCGGGCGGCAGAGCCCTGCGGGGGCCGGGATGCTCCGGAGCGTCATCCCTCCCTGCCGCGGGTACCGGCGGGGATGGGGAGCACGGGCAGCCCCTCGGAGCTCTCCCGGCCCCTCCGCGGCCGCGCCCCGGCCCGCTGATGGCTGCGGGGGAGTTGCGGAGGGCGGGGGCCGGCGAGGGACCGGCCGAGCGGGCCCCCTCGGCGGGCGGGAGCCGCCTCGCCCC
>VZRX01005641.1:0-13005 GCA_013398075.1 Notiomystis cincta | reverse complement strand
CCCGGCCGCGCTGCCCCGCGCGGCGCACCGGGACGCGGCCCCCTCGGCCGGCTCCCCGCCGCAGCAGCTGCGGGCACGTCCGGCACAGAGCGCCGAGGAGGACGGAGCCGCTTAATTTTTTATGTCACGCAAGAATTGGATACGGAGTTGTCACATTCGCTCAGCTGCAGGACGCCTGTAAATCGCGATGCCGTTTAAAACCTCGTTCTTTTGTCAGAATGGAAGAGAATGTCAGCTTGAAGCTCCCGGGCCCGGGCTTTGCTGTGGGTTTCGAACCAGACTGACTCCTGTGCCGATGCACATCGGCTGGGAACGCACCCTTACTAAAATGCTGTTCGAGATTGTGTTTCTGGTGATCCAGATTCAGAGACTGACCCAGTGAATGCAGCAGAAATGTGTTTCTGTGAGCCAAAGTACCAAGACTTCAGGGAGTGGGAATGGTTATGGCAACTGGCTCAGTGTTACATTGATGGCTTATGCAGTATTTGTGTAAACTGGCCCAGAATCAAGGAGAAAATAAACAAGTTTACCATTCCATTTGTTTTGTTGTTGTTGCTGCTGCTGTAGTGCTGGGCTTGTACTTTGTTTAATAAGACAAGATGGCTATGTGAAAGTAGACTTGAAACAGGAATCACCATTTACAAGAAACGTGCATCAGCCTCAGAACATCCTCAAAGAAGTAGATTGATGGGGTTCAGTAGAGAGACACCTCAGGGCAGCATCACAGGCACAGAAATTTGAGAAAGGAACACTTCAGTGTTGCAGATAAAACTATTGATGGCCACAATGAATGATTAAAATCCAAACTGAAATGCACATTTTAACAGTCAAGGCAATGAAAGAGTCAGAAACACCTTTTGAGACTAAAAGAGAATATGCACTGCTGGGCAGTGTGAAGCAACACTTAAATCTCTTTCCAAAGGGAGGCATTTCAGACAGAGGCAAAAGAAATTCTTGTAGCCAGAATAACCTCAAAAGTTCCTTCTCTGTAGAGAAAATGCTGCTTTTGATTTTAAAATAAATATGAATTGAATGTCCCAGTTGGATTTAATTACTTCATATAGTTAATTTGTTCCATTTTCTAAGAAAATTTCAGGTATAAATGTTTGATACTTAGACTTTTAAAAATGCCAACACATTTATTAGTGGCTATGTTCCAAGTCTGGATTAATGAAACCATAATAAGCAGCTTGTTAATGCTTTAGCTGCTATCTAAGTGTTCTTCAGTAGGAATCTGGGGCCTTAGTTCTGGCCTTGGTCAGGGAAGGAGGAAATTGGAGCTCATAAATAATATATGCATGGCTTTGTATTAGAGTTATGCCTTGTGCAAGGATGTGTTCTGAAGAAAGGCAGGATGTTCTGTATAGGATTTGCTTGTAATGGGTTGGTGCATAGGGTTGTTACATGCAAAATATTTTCTTATTAAATAATTTTCAATTGAAAGTACTTGAAAATAAATAAGAAAGTGAAGTTTATAATTTAGCTATCACTTTGTTTCTCAGTATTTTTCATTAATAGAAGTGTTTGAGCTTTTTTTTTCTTAATTAACATAAATTTGATTTAATTTAGAAGTAAGGTGATTATCTTGTCTGCATGGAGTCAGAAATATTATCTTCCTGTCAGACATGGCTCTATAGCCTGCTGTTCCATTCAGCTGGAGAACAACCATCACTTCATGAACCTTCATGAGCATTCTTTTGAGAGAGGGGAGTTTGATCTCCACTAATGTCCAGAAGCTGAGGGACCCACTGCACTGTCTGCACTGCACAGATGGACTGTGAGGATCCATCCCCAAAGAACTAATGCTGTTATGGAACAGCCAAGAGAATGGCTTATTAACTGGAAGTAAAGATTTATAACCTGGACTTGGTTTTTGTTTGCCTGCTTATTTACAGCAATGTTGTACTGGAAGAAAACTACTGGGTCAAGCCCAAGTTCACACAGGAATTTGGTGTGTCAGCCAAAAATTAATCCTGATATATCCTGGTAACTGTGGTGTCCCTGCTGATGTGGGAAGCTTCTGAATAGCATAGAGTGCAAAGCTGTGAAAAACAGAAGATGTCTGCAAAGGAAGAGAAGTACTTTGCCCAGCTGTTGGCTGATTTATTACTACTGATTTTTGGCTAATGTGTTACCAGCTTCCTACCTCTGCTGGTAGTGACTGGTAAAGGCAACTGAAGTATTGAATGGGAAAAGTGATATGTGAGACATCAGCAAGAAAATACTCACCTCTGTTCTGAATTCCTTAAAAATCAATGCAAATTCTTCATTTAGTTCAGGAGGAATAAAACTGACCCTTCAAAGTAATACTTTATAATGTCTTAAAAACCTTTTGGTAACTTTATGACTATGCAATTTAGAATTAGAAGCACTTTGATTTTATTGCACTCATGCTCCAGTAACTGTATTAAGTAGAAAGCAAAATAAAATTTCAAGGACAGGCCATAATTAAAAAGTTAATTCATTTTTAATATTGATATCCTCATTTTAAAGAGCTTTAAGCCTGCAGACTAGAGGAAGAATATCAGACTCCTTGCTCTAAATTTGCCTTTTAATCATAATAAAAATCTCTTGTAAATACAGGTGGTCCTCCTATTCAGTTAAAAATCAAAGTGTGAGAAGCTTTTAAAGCTTAGCTCTTAATAATTGTAATGCCTTTAGCTTTTACATTCTTTTATGGAAAAAAAAATTCCTAGAGCACATTTGAAACTGATTTACAGAGAGGGGACCAGACTGTCTGCTGCTGTAAATGTAAAAGCAGTGCATTGATTATTTTTTTTATTGTTGTTGTTATTGTTGATATTATCAATATATTATTTAGAAATCAGAAATACACATCTAAAGAACAGGGTTTTTTTAAACAGTAATTTTTTCCCATTGAAATGCAGCCATCTGCAGGCAGTTATATAATAGTGCATAGCAACAGTACAACAATTATGTACAATATATAGCTATATTTAAAACTTTTTATAGCACCGATTATTATGAATGTTAATACTGCTCAGGACAGGCAAAAGAAAATTTCTTGTAGGGGGAATGTTAAGTAGACTGACTATAATTATGCACTTTAAAGGATTTGGGTGTGATCTTTTATGGTGATGATTTTTCTAGAAAAGTTGGATTCAAGACACCTCCTTCAGAAAGCCTGGGAGACTCAGAGTCATTGAAATGGAATGAGGTTTATTCTTCTAAGTTATTGTGGCATTGTGAAACTTGAAGTGGATTTTCATTTAAAACAGTCATGGTTTAACATTCATTTACATTTTTTTAAAAACCATTATTTTCAGATTCAAAATTTCTGGAAAGAGCTGGCCTGATTTTCTGTAGTTGAGATGTGTTTTGCACACAGAGCTGGCTGCTAAGTGTCTGTGTATGGGATGCCTGGGCTCCCTGTCTGCATTGTGGGTGAATCTCTGGCAAGGCTACCTTGGCCCTGGAGCAGAGGTGCCCCTTACACACCCCAAGAGAATCTGTCTTGCTGTGCAGTCATGTACAAAATTCATATGGGCACCAACACATGCAAAAAAAAAAAAAAATATCAGCTACCATGCTGCTGAACTTCAAAACACAGACTGTGTGTCTGCTGCACCAAAAGGGAAAGTGGTGCTGGTGAGTGCAGCTCACAAGGTGGGACCATAAAGGTTTGGCCAAGGGCAGAACCTGCCCACACCTGCCAAGAGCTGTGTGTGCATCATATAAATTCTTTCTACAACACATATATTGTCAGACTCTAATCTTCTTCTACAAATGGTCAAAACACTGATAAGAGAAGTTGCAGTGTCTCTTCTTGGAGATGTTCTCCCCACTTTCTCACCCTATTGATGGGTTCTGCCTTAGGTGAGTGATGGTAGAATATCCAGAAATAGCACGTGTTACAGACTGCATGGGTATCAATAGCAGCCTAAGGAAGTAGACTCCAATTAAGAGTTGAAATATGTAGTTTAACAATCATAAGTTGTGTTTCTGTATTGTACTGGATAGATTGTACAATATTCCTTTCTTTGGTGTATCAGCACGTGTCTGAGCAGACATGCATGCACTTTTAATGTTTTCTCACACCTGTTTTAGAGAAGTCACTTATTCCTTAATAGAGGGGGAAGAGTCTTCTGGGAATATACATCCTGAAATTAGGATTTATTATAGGCTTTATGTACAGCTGACTTGGTTAAAAGCTGCCTTGCTGTTCAGTCACATATCAAATTAAAAATGACAATATAAATAGATGAAGTTAATGACTATGCTGTGGAATATGGGAATAAAGCATTTGACTCGTGCTAAATAAAAGGGGAAAACTGAAGATTCACAATGTATTAACCCATGTGTGGTCAAAGATGCTGCTATAGAAGCAAGCACTTGCTTTGGATGGCAATTGATTTCTCATGCTAGGTTACCTGCATAGCCCTCTTAATGCATATGCTGAGATGATTAGCTGTACTGAGGAGAGGCTAGGGATTAAAAGTGTAAAAATAACAGCCATTATACTTCTTAGAAGGAATTCTCTGAGGATGTGGGCCCGTGGCTCACTCACACTTGCTTTACTACATGATGTACTGAGCTAGTCAGAGCTTTGTTGGAAAAAGGCTGCTAAACATGGCTGTTAAAATCATGACATTTTTATATACTTTTTTCTCTTCATGATTCTTTTTCTTTCTTTTTAATGATGAGTTGTTAATGACCACCTTGACTTTCCGAAGACAAGATCATATAATATTGTATATATCAATAATATTATATGTTTGTCAACTCTTGGGTTGTAGTATTCCTGTTATAGAAACTTAATGCACAAAGTAGAAACCGAAATGAAAATACACTTTATTGATCTTCCAATTAATATCAGAATTTAATTATATTGAATAGTTTAGTACTGCTACAGCAGCTTATATGTTTAGAGCATAGGTGTGCTTTTCTTGCATCTATGGATTCAAAACTGCAGGTTCAGGATGTAATCCAAGGTTATGCATCATTTCAAAGGATAGCAGCTATGGAAAGGAAATGCCCTTTAAAATCTACCACAGCTTCTGTTATGCACACTGATGTAAATCTTCAATCAGTATGCAAAATCAAGAAAGACTTTACTGCTCTTATGCAAGGTCTTTGCTTGAGGGGAATATTGAGGAATTGCCCTGGATGAATCTTTCTCAGAGAATGAAAAAAGATTGTTCTCATAAAGTTGACCTTTGTGAAGAAATAAAGTGTGATAGGGGAGTGAACAGAGAGTCTGATAAATTCCTTCCCTTTTCCCCATTAAAAGAGAAGGTGAGCCAAAGATTTGTTTATCTTTGGAAACTAGGATTTATCTGAGCATAGAAGATGTGTAAGATCTGCTGTTTCTCACTTGGAAGCAGCTCTCCTCAAAGACAGAGGAGGACTTTGAATACTGAATGTGGTCTTTTCTTTAGAGGTAGAAGCTGGATAAGACCAGTAGCTAACCAAAGGTTCTGGAATCAGGGAGTATACTGTGTGGAAGATGAAATGGGCCCTTTCATTACTCATCCACAGTCACTGAAGATACCAAAACTCCTCCTGTACTGTCATATTCTTGTAAATGCTCAGAAGCAAAATAAATGAAATTGCTCCTTGCTGTCTGTAGATTTCTGGTGGTACAGAACTTGGATGCTTTTGTATGTAATAAAAGCATATTTAATCTCTGTTAAGTATATTTAATTTCTGTTAAGTGACAGCTTAATATGCAACAGAGGAAAATGAAAATATTTCTTAAGTTTAAAAATAAATTGCATCAGTTGTAATTAATATTATGGTCAGGAAAAAAATTATATTAATTGCCCATATAGCTTTGGTCTCATAATACCACTTTAAAGGCAATTTCATCTAAATTCAGTAAAACAGGCTGCAATAAACAGAAAGTTTAGACAGGATTAATGACAATAGCTCTGTCTTTACAATGTTTGTCCTTAGGAAAGGTACCAAATTGATTATTGCCTTAAAGTACACTGCTCAGAGTTCAGTAACAAGTAATTAAGAGTGTGTAAACATAGACTTCTGTCCAAATAATATGGAGTGCACTCACATTTTCTTACAGCCTCCTTTTTTCTTTAGAAAAATAGCTGAGACTAGAATAGAACAGTCCATTGGAAGGGACCTACATCAACCCTCTATTCCAACAGCAATATATGGTGGAGATTGCCAGTACCATTTTGTGATGGAGGGTGGAGTCACATTGCAAATAAAGACTAAGAAAAAACAGGGCTGCATGTCAAACAAAATTTAATTAAACTGTGTAATTGCAAGCTCAGATAAACAGTAACCTTATGAAAGTGTTGTGAGTACTCCCATAAGATGGTATCACACATACAACAGTGTGAAAAAGGCTCTCAGTTGCTGTCCAGCCACAGTAATGTACTGGGGGGTTCTGACAGAACAAGTGTGAAGACGACGGTAGAAGGTAAATTAGGTGAGTCAGTAAATTCGGCTGTGGGCAGACCCAAAGGATGTGTAATGGAGGAAAGGGTAGCCAGCAACAGAGGAGGGCAGAGTGCTGAGATCCCTCAGCTCACACCGGGTCCGAGCTGGTCGTTCACAGCCCAGTGGGCTCTTGGCTGTGCTGCCTCCAGAGGCAGCTCCACCTCTCCAGGTGAGCTCTCCAGGGCTGGCTCCAGCCACACTGCTTTGTGACATGGACTTTATCCCCTGTGGCTCTTCTGCTGGTGGTGATGCATGATTTACTTCAAAAAGAGAGGGCTGCCGAGATGACAAATTTAGGCTGCAGATCCTGTGAATTAATTCTCTCTCTGTGCAGTATTTCCAATTTCCCAAAGCTCATCTAAGGAGGCTGCAGGGCAAAAAGAAGCAAAGAGAACACTCTTGATACCCCAGAGCTCATTGTATGAAATGTGTTAAATCTGGTAAACCAGGTAAAGCTTGTAAAGCGCCCTGAAGATGCTCAGATTTTCTGCATTATTTCCCTAACTTATTTTTTTATTTATTTAAGATGTCAGTACAACTGCATTTGGAACACAGCCTGCCTGTCTCCTACAGAAGCCTTTCTTGCTCACATGGAATGAGTCAGGCACAGTGTGCATAAAACACTTTGTGGTGCCAGACGTGAGGCAAAGTATTTCTCTCCTTCAGGAAAGAAATGTTCTCTTGCCTAAAGTGAAAATGAAACAAAACCTCCAAAGGCGTTTTCTGTTCCTCATGTACCTATCAAAGGGTATAAGAGTATTGAATTATTTAGGTAACTTTCCCTATTAGACTGTGTTCTTTTATGAATCATTTCAAGTGGCTTGGGCCCTAACCATGAAAAATCTTAGCATATTCTAAAGACTTTGAGAATGGCCCAAAGGAAAGGTTTTAGGTGAGTTAAAAATGTATAGCCTAAAAAATTTTGTGAACTTCAAATTGCATTTTAATGAAATAATCTTCTTAATCTTGATGGATGTGCTGGTTTTGGTTAGGGTAGAGTTAACTTTCTTCCCAGGGGCTGGTATGGGGCTGTGTTTTGGATTTGTGCTGCACACAGGGTTGATAACACAGAGATGTTTTGGTTATTGCTGGGCAGAGCTTACACAGAGCCAAGGCCTTTTCTGCTTTCCATACTCCACTGTGGCTGGGAAGCTGGAGGAGAATGGGAGGCTGGGAGGAGACACAGCCAGGACAGGTGACCCAAACTGACAAATGGGATAATCCAGACCATGTGATATCATGCTCTGTATATGAAGTGGGGATGGGAAGAAGTAGGTAAGGGGGGACATTTAGAGTGATGGTGTTTGCCTTTGTTTGTCTTCCAAATCACCATTACACGTGATGGGCCCTGCTGTCCTGGAGATGGCTGAGCACCTGCCTGCTCATGGGAAGCAGGGAATGAATTCCTCATTTTGCTTTGCTTGTGTGTACAGCTTTTGTTTTTCCCTGTTACACTGTCCTTATCACAACCCATGAGTTTTCCAGCTTTTACCTTTCCAATTCTCTCCCTGATCCTGCTGGCTGGGGAAGTGAGCAAGCAGCTCCCTGGAGGTTGGTTGCTGGCTGGATGAAACCACAACACATAACTTAAAAAAACCCAATCTTCCCTGTCCCCCTCAGTCCACAAAAATGCCAGGTTAGACACCTAGAGGGAGTCTTAACTCAAGAATTAAATGGGTCCTTTTTTTTATCCTGTGCCCCAAGAGCTTCTTGAAGATTTGTTTCTTCTTCCCCCTCTGCTATTGAAAGTTTTATCCTAAGACTGGATGACACCTTGATCATGTGTAAAGAGCAGATCTCTATTCATGAAGCTTAATTAATGCAATGATTCACATAAGTATGTCAACAAAACCATAAAAAATATTACCAGCTTTCAAATTGCTAACTGTGAATATTGTCAAACATTGTGTTAGCAAAGCATTATGCTGATTGGATATCTAAATTTGGCTCTTACTAAAATAAGTCTCTGATCAGTGGTCTCAACTGTGTCTGGCAGAAAAACCTTTTTAGATTTTCTCACTAATTTTAGTGAAGTTAGAGGTAGGAAGCAATAAGGGAATATTCTAAATATCATACCTTTAAAAAGTAATATATTGCAACATGCAATTGGAATTGAGGACTTAACAACGTTCTGAAGCTCCTCAAACCTCCTTTAAGAGAAGAGTGATTCATAAAGTATGGTAAGCTGAAGAATAAACAAAAGTTGATAAAAACCTTGAAGTTGGATGAAATGTTGGTACACTGTCTGAATTATCTTGTTCTCTCAAGCATTACTCCTAATACCTGGATATCCCTTATAGCAGTTTGTATTATCTCCTCTTAAAAGAAACCGTCTGATGATGGTTGCACAAATGGCCTGCTGCAGTGTTCTTGTAAAGTTCTAATATCTTATCTAAATCTCACCTGCTGCAAGTTATTACTTTCTTTCTGTTCTAAACCCTCTGAGTACTAAAAACATTCTCTTTGCAGAAGATTTTGCATATTTTGAAGTATCTTCTTTGCCAAGGCTAAAAGACTAATTTTTTCCACCTTTTTTTTCTAAATTCCATCTAGGTTTTTGACTCACTGCTCTCTGCTAGACTTTATCCAAGTGATTTGCCTCTTTCCAAAGCATGGACTTGGATTTTGAAGTGTGGCAGCTGTGGCCTTACAATCCTGAGCAGTGAAGGGATTACCTCCTGTATGCCTTGCATGCCACAATGGCACTTGCTTTTATCTGAAATAGAATGACATTCCTGATTTATCATTTTTTAATCTACTGTAATCCCCAATGTGCTAGTACACAGCCAGTTATTCTTCATCCTTCTTTGGCTTCTTGATCCATCCTGTTATTGACCTATCCTAGATCATAGATTAGCTCTACCAAATGTAACATACTGTATTAAATTCTTGGGTTGTTTGGGGTTTTTTTTTCCAATATATTTGAATCACTGTAATGGTAAAATAAGTGAAGAACTGTAGCAGATTGTCTTTGAATGTCAGGAGTTATTTTATTTAATCTTTCCCAGACTGATTACAGTAAAGTGATCCTGAATTAGTATAGGGAGGGAAGCAGTAGAGAAATGGGTTTCAATCTCTTCCAGTACTGTGGTTTTGTAATCGTAGAGTGATTTTTTACAAGTTTCCTTTGCACTTAAAAAAGTTAGCAGGAGACTGACTGAAGACAATAATCAGTAATGAGATGTGTGATATACTATATTTTGTTTGTTTTAAGCTGTGTTGATAAATTCTAATTCCATTCAGAAAACTCAGTTATCTCCTTTAATGAAATGTACATATGAATTCTGAATTCAATACAGAATATAATGCTATCTTCTGACTAGCATATTGGGGAAAACAGGGAAATGCAGACAGGGAACTTCAGATTTCATCATATATTGAAAATATGCCATATTCCTTTTTATGAAAGCCAGAATTACATGATTTACTTGTTCATCAGGAGCAGTATTTCTAGGAAGTATATCTCAGAAGTGTATCTCTTGCTGTACCTGTGATTGATGCAAGTGCATTATAAATGCATTTATCAGTGGAAAGGAACAAATGGTCTGTACTAAAAGTCAGATATTGTTCTGCATAACTGTTTGGTTTGGGGAGGGTTGGTGGCTTTTTTTGTGGAGGGAGGAGGAGATAGGAAAAAATATTACTGTAGCCTTTAATGTCAAATTCTGTGTTCTTACTATGAACAATCTAAATGGGGATAGATGTAAGTGCAAGTAACTAAGCTTAACTAAGAACATGAGGTTAATATTTAGATGGGGTTTTGATAGTATTTAATATATTACAAATTTTGTAATGTTTCATAATACCTGTGTGTCCACAAGCTTGGATAGCCTTTTCTTCAAATATATCATTTTTCCTAATAAGCAATAGTAACTTTTGCTAAATCTTTGCCTAATTTAACAAGTTTTAATGTCCTTCAGAAGGGCAGTTAAGAAACTGAGCTATAGAAAAGGGCAAATATGTGGCCTGAGCCAAGGCAGTAATTCAGTCCTGATCCCAGGCACCCTATGGGAAGGACTCATGTTGGAGAAGTCCATGGAGGACTGTCTCCTGCAGGAAGGAGACAGGACTGGAGCAGGGAAGAGGGTGAGGAGTCCTCCTTCTGAGGAGGAAGGAGCAGCAGAACTGGTGTGATAAACTGACTGCAGACCCCAACCCCCATCCCCCTGTGCTACTGAGGGGAGGAGGTGGAGAATATGTGAGTAAAGTTGAGCCCAAGAAGGGGTTTTCTTCATTATCCTACTCTCATTTGATTGGCAATAAATTAAAACATTTTTTCCCAGAGTTGAGTCTGTTTTGCCCATGAGAGTAACTGGTGATGTCTCCCTGTCCTCATCAGCCCATGAGCCTTTCCTTTTGTGTCCCCTGCCGGGCTGAGTGCAGTGACAGAGTGACTGTAGTTGACACCTGGCATCCAGCCAGGGGCAACTCACCACACTGAGTTTGGTAATCTGCATGATACATTAACTGTTCCAAAATTAAAAAGAAAAACTGCACCAGGAAGTGTGTAAAACTTCATGCCATAGTTGCATCAGTGCACTACTCATCCTACTAAGGCCTGCTTGGATCAGAAGTGATGTAGAGGCATATTCCTGCATGCACGCCTGTGTTGGGAGAAGGGCAGGCAAAATCAAGGGTGATGCAATACATAAAGCAGGAAAAGATCATTTATCATTAAGAAATAAGGGGACAAGAGATTTTTGAAAGGAATTAGGATGAATGGGGCAAGAAATATATGCCAAAAATTGCCAAAGAAAAGTATGGGGCAGATCAGTGCAGCTTCGTGCAGGTTTTGCTACTGGCACTTCACCACTAGTGGGAGTTGACCAAGGCTGTATGTGTGCAGGAGTTTTCTCCTTCAAAAATACAGGACAGGAGTAGAAATACAGGACAGAAATATAGCAGCTGTACAGCACTTATAGAAATATACATGGATTAAGTTTAGAAAGAGTATTTCTTTTGTAGCTGAAGATGTGAATTTGATCATTTTAAATATGAACTAAAATTGTGAGACTTCTGTGAGGTTTAAGCTCCCACTAGTAAATTAGCATTTCACACTGCCCTCTAAAGTTTCATCAAAAGACAAAATTATTTCAGTTTCTCAGGAACCAAGTGGAATATGTTACTTGGATTTACCTTGAAATAGCTGTTAAGAACACAACAATCACTGTTGCCCAGCACGCTGCTGTCTGTTCCCAGACTTTTTGTAAGCACTCGCATCTTGAGAGTTTAGAAAAGTAGTTTTCTATCACCTTAATAGAAATCACGATTTTTCCCTTCTAATTAGTACACAACATACATTCCTACCATCTAAAATAATAGCAAATGTTTGAAGAACGAAGTTTTATTGCCACCTGGTGGGAATCTTGTGTGTAGGAAGATGTTGAAATAGCTCAAGCTGACCAGCACCATCCTGCAAGAATACAGTCTAACTACATCTGGCATCATGAGAATAATTAGATTATTGCATTTGATAAGAAAAAACAGCATTATAAAAGAGCTGCAACCTGTCCCCACCCTCCTTTTAATGTCAGGTAAAAGCACTGTTAGTCGATTCCAATTTTTTTTATGTTAATAAACATAATTGGAGTACTGACATGTATAAATAAAATCTGAACAAGCTTTTAAATGTTAAATATAGTAGAAAATATATATTTTTCATATTATGTATTAAATATAGAAGAAAAATTGCATTTAAAAGTTTCTGGGAACATAGCCTAATGGACAAAGAACAGAGGTTTAAATATGCATTTTAAATTGACTGGAACCTTTCCTTTATTATTTTATATAACTAAAAATGAATAATGTGAATTTTGCAGATAATTAATTCTGAAATTCTCCACTTAATAATTCCTTGACACAACAGAAGGAGGGGATGCCATCCAGAAGGACCTAGGCAAGCTTGAGAAGTGGGTCCAGGAGCATATCATAAATTCAACAATGCAAGTGCAAGGTGCTGCACTGGGGTCAGGGCAGTCCCTGACACGAGTCAAGACTGGGAGAAGAGTTCATTGAAGGAAGCCTGTCAGAGAAGGGCTTGGGGATTCTGGTGGGCCAAGAGCTGGNAGAGAAGGGCTTGGGGATTCTGGTGGGCCAAGAGCTGGACCTGCCACAGCAGCTGCATTTGCAGCCCAAAGGCCAAGTCTGCCCTGGGCTGCATCAAAAGGGGCACAGCCAGCAGGCAGAGGGAGGTGATTCCTCCCCTCTCTACTCTGCCCTTGAGATACCCCACCTGGGGTGTTGTGTCCAGCTCTGCAGCCCCCAACAGGAGAAAGGTGTGGAGCTGTTAGAGCAGGTCCAGAGCAGGTCCAGAGCAGGACACAAAGGAGGCTGCAGCACCACTAGTGCAGACAGGCTGAGCTGGGGCTGTTCTGCCTGGAGAAGGCTCTGAGTAGACCTTGCAGCACCTTCCAGTGCCCAAAAGGAACTTATGAAAAACATGGAGAGGAAGTTTTTGTATCACAAATGGTCAGAGGACAAGAGGGAACAGTTTTAAACTGAAAGAGGGCAGGTTCAGATTAGATATTATGAAGAAATTCTTTACTCAGAGGGTGGCAAGACACTGGCACAGGCTGCCCAAAG
>VZRX01005639.1:0-11833 GCA_013398075.1 Notiomystis cincta | reverse complement strand
GAGCCAGGTTATGTGCACAACCCATGCTTTAGCAAACAGTGAGCAAGACTAGGCCACACTCCCTCTTGTTGTTTACAGCAGGGAGTGCTGATAAAGCAGGGGCACAGTGCCCTTGGCAGTTGGTCACGTAGAAGCTATGTAAGAAAAAGGAAACACAGCTGCGAGGAGTCAGGAAACAAAAACCACAAAATGGAACGCTGTGACCAATCAACTAGTGACAAGTATGCATAAATTACTCTATCTCTATATTAACTGTGCTATTGTGCAAATAAAGCAAAGCTTGTTTTACCAATCATATTGATTGTATTGCTTGCCTTCCCTCGCCACCGCTCGGACACGACAGGCTCAGTCACCAGCTGTGGCAGAAGTTCTCTCACACACTCCAGGAACATCATGGACTGTTTGCTCTCTGCTGCCACTCTGTTGCCAGCAGACATCCCCATCCTGTTCCATTGCCCTTGCAGAACCCTGCACCTACTGTCCGTGGGCACCTGGGAAGGGGGGGGGCACCCGCTGCGCTGGGCGGGAACCAAAACCCTCTCGAGTCACAGCTGCAGGCCTGTATTGGCACAGGATGCTCTGGCTGCCCCACTCCTCATGGGCTTTTGGCTGGAAATGCAGTTGCACTTTCTGCCTCGTGGAGAAGTACCACGGCTGCGCAAAAAACGGCCAGTGGGTTGTATTCCAAAGGCACTGCAGTGTGGAGTTGATGAAGGAAGAAGACCCTTCCCCAGTTCCTAACCGTACCAAAACCACCATAAACGGGACTTTCCATCTTGAAAAAAGAACAGACAATTCAGAAAGTGAATGTACAGCTTATTCACAGGGTAACAAGGAAGGGAATATTCTTTTTTATTCTGAGTCCTACTCAGGTTGTTGATTTGAAAATTTATTTTAAAATGCATTTTAAAAGGCTGTGCAGTCTTATGGCTTTGTTCTGATACCGAAGTGGCTATATGAAATGTACTGGCATTTTAATTACATACAAACTGATTACTCTGTAAAACCTTTCCTGCAGAGTAGCCACTAAAGAAAAAACGAAAAGGCAATCTGTGGACTGCTGACTTTGCAAATTTCTACTAAGCTCATCAGATAATGAGGCATTTTCAGTTAGATCATAGAGCAAATTAATTCATATTGATAACTTGATTTATACAGACCTGTTGATTTCAAAGTAAAACTGCCAGCATGTACTAAGTGGAAATCTGAATACTCAGTTCTATGAGGTCTGTAATGCTAGATACTCACTGTTCAGCATATTAATAAAATTAACATTATGGCTATTGTTTTTACTTATAGTCAGCTCTCCTACACTCCTTGTAACACCAGATAGAGAGTTTATAGCAATGTGAACCATGGGTTGGTAGGGCATTGCAGAAGGCTCCTGTGTCAGCACTAAATGTTCACATTTGCCATGGCACTACTTCTTGCCAAGCTACAGCTCAGTTCCTGCAGTATAGATTCACACCTGTAGCCTGCATTTGCAGCTGGTTCTTACTTCCCTGTCCAGAAAATAATCGTGCTTTGATCGCAAAGCAAAATACAAGAGGGGAGAGTCAGGTTCTGGGTAGGTATAGAAAGAACTAATAGATTATTTTGCAAATGTGTTGTAAAGTTGAATGTACATACTGCATAAACAGCAGCTGAAAGACTCGTACTCTGACTTGCAAGCTGAGGTTTGCCTATTCTTTTTGGACTGATTTCTTGAGGCCTGACACTGAACCTAATCAGTAAGAAAAACCACAGGGGTCTGGAGAATACTGTAAATTATTCTGTCATGGTGCTTTTTGCCTAAAAGCTCTGGCCGACATCTGATTGGAGTATTTACAGGAGATAGAAGCAATCATAAGATAGAAGCAAGCACTGTCTGTGCACACAGTTCCTTCCCAGGAGTAATCCATGAAGCAACGCTGACAAATCCACACCAGCAGCTGTTGCCACACAGTCATGAAGCAGAGAATATGTATTTCTGCTATATCTGGACAGCTGAAGATGCTTCTGCTGAGCAGATTTCAGTCACGGCTCACCACAGATGAGACCTTGTGGTCAGTTTCCAACAAGTCAGCGCAATTAATACTCTGCCCAAATGACGTTAGTCTAGCAATACAGAGACCATGGAGCCTGAGGGAAGCCAACAGCTGTGGGAGATTTAATTTCTTTCCGTATCTTTTTCTTTACTAATTTATTGTAGTCGATTATTTGAATAATGGAAACTTCTGGCATATAATTGGCTGGGAGGTTGGTCAATCTTTCCTTCATGACTTCCCTGAAAGCATCACGCCAGTGTTTTTTTCAGAAACTCTTCCATCATCATGGCTCACACAAGCATTTCCTGCAGCCCTGGGGCTCCTGGTCAGTGGCGGGGTATGGGGTCAGGGAAAGGCACCAGGAGAAGGGGGAGAAAGCTGTGCGTAGAGACTGTGTCAGTGAAAGAGACATTTGTTTCCTCTTATTTGACTGAATGGCTGCAGGAATCTCACTAGCACTGCTGGCGGGGTGGCCTTTTGCAGGGCTGGGCATAGTCCTGGGGCCCAGGGTCCCTCCTCTGTGGTGGGACACCAGGACCTGCTGGGTAAGCAGCCCCTGTCCTAGCCAGGAGCAGAGGGCCTGCGACTTCTGCCCTGGGCAGAGGGACCTGCCACTGTCACCACCCCGTGCCCCAGGTCCTCTGAGGCAGGTCCTGCTCTGCAGGGATGGGCGCAGGTGGGGGATGGCTGCAATGGAGGGTGGTCTCTAATGTGCTGTGTTGGTCTTCCACATTGGAGCCAACAGGGCTTCTGGAAGGAGTCTCCTCTTGTGAGCTGCTGTAGCTCCAGCTACAGCTGCTGTAGCTGCTACAGCTGGAGCTGGCACTGGCCACAGGGCTGTTGTTCTCATCTCTGAAGCACCAGAGCGCAGTAGCAGCCTCTGGGCCTCCTCGCTGCACCGGCCCACAGTGACGCTGAGGAGGCCATGGACCAGAGGTTCAGTATATATGTCGAGGAGGGGCTGCAGTACTGGCACCAAGATTTTGGCATCTTGACCATAGGCACTGAGGACATGCAGGATGCTGCTCTGTGAATTCTTTACCAACCACCTCTGGTCCTGGCATATTGCCTCCAGCTTCTGGTGCAGTCAGGGCCACCTTTGGTCCAGTAGATGACATTGGTCTTTGAAAAGTTCTGCCCACATCTCGGGCAGGAGGCCATCCACAGGCTCTGGTCCTGCAGCCCCCTATTCAGCTGGGGACAGTGTTCCCTGTGGAGAGGACGGAGGGGACACCACAGAGTGATGGGGGCTGTTTCTGCTAGGTGGCCAAAACTCTCCCTGCTGGACTCTTGCAATCATTTGGGGGAGATGATGGCAAATTGTATGTAGTCCTGTTCATCCTACTCAGAAAACCCGGCAGCTTCTATCATTCTTCTGCAGAGTGGGCACACTGGATTTCTCTTTGCCCACCACAGAATGCAGCCCAGGCAGAACTGGTGGTGACAGGGCAGAGCAGGCAGTCCTTCTGAGTGTCCTGGCAGATGGGGCAGCTCCATTTTGTCCCTGTGGCCATGTCTGCCTGTCGCAGCAGGCTGGGAAGAGCTGAGGACCACGAGCTGCTTCCCATTAGCAGTCTTGCTTGGCAAGAGTCCAAGCTTGAGCCAGACTGGTCCAGGCTCTGCCAGTGCCCAAATATAAGCAGAAAGGGATGTTGTATCCCCATCCATTCCTTGGTGATGGAGCTCCATAGCAGCTGGCTCAAGAGGCACCTCAGACACTCAACAATCCAGCCAGCAACACACGGACGGGACACAAATGGCAGTTCATGGCTGGGAGAGCATTCGTAGACATATCCAAGGACAAATTTCCCAGGGATTCTCCACAGCTCTGGGATCTGCCCATCAGCTCTGTCAGAAGCTTCAGCAGAACCACCAAAGGGCCAAGGGCCTTCCAGCTACTTTTCCTACCATGCTGCCTGGGTAGCTGGGTAGCTTGCTGCAAAAGAACTCTTTTTCTCCTCTTCCCCAATGCCCTGTGGACACTTGCAGCCAAAATAAAAAGCTCCTGGCCCTCTGTGTGCTATGATAATACAATTTTTATATTTCCATGCTGAGATGAAAGAAAGCTGTCCCATGGGTCAGGAGAGGCCTGAACCCCCTTGGTCTTCCTCTGCAGGCTTAGGTGGTCCCAGCAGACAGAGCTCCTGGGATCAGTTCTGCTCACAGCTTTCAAAGCACAAGCCAGCTATAAGACCCAGAGGGAAGGTTATCTCCTAAATACCCTGCGGAGCTGGTCTTGCAGCAGCTGCACTAAGCCGAGCAATTGATTTCTTTGTGCAGCTCTTACACTGTGCAGTTCTTGCAGTGTTTGAACTGCCAGGGTTGAGACAGAGGGGCTGATGTCATTTGTCATGCCTAGAAGGGCTGGAACACAGAGGAACAGAGACAAGCTCTGCAGATCTGCAGAGTCCCCAGGAGCCCTCCTGCCAGGGGCATCCCATCCAGCACTTCCCATGGCCAGGAAGCAGCAGGTGCCAATGGGATCAGCTGGAAGGTGCTGGCTACAAATATCCCCCGTGCCCCTTAAATCTTTCTCTGCTCTGCCTGCACTGCCCCTCGTCTGTGCAGGGAGCAGAGCTCTCACAAGGTAGGACAGGAACTGAAACTTTCTGTCTCTCTACCACTCCCTGCTCAGCCCCAGCTGACACCCCACTGCCCTCACTCACCATCGCAGATGATCTGGAACTCTTCCTGCCGTCGTCCCCTCCTGTGCTGCCCGATGAGCCCTGGGAACGCAGAGCCTGTCATGGCACCAGTGACTTAGCTCCCCCAGACCAGTGCTGCCAGACCAGCCACATGCCCTCCTCCCCTGGCAGGGCTGAGCCCAGGAGCTTCCAAGATTGTGAAACCCCAGGGTGAGAGAGTGTGGCAGCAGCCCCAAGGGACTGTGGCCCTGAACCGGGGAGCCAGGGCTCCGCAGTCACCAGGCTAATTCCTATTGCCAGTGCAGCAGCCAGGACTGGGGCGAAGCTGCGGTGGGACAGGAGGGGCCCTGGGGCTGTGGTTCACCGATGAACTTGATGGCCGTCTCTCGCATGGACTCCTGTGAGCTCTGCAGGTATGTCAGGGACTGGCGCTGGTACTCCTCTGTTGTGTTTCTGTCCTCTGCCAGCTGGAGACAGTGCAAGGGCAGGAAGGGAGGGGTTGCTACAGACTCTCTGCCTTGGCCAGCAGGTCCCTGTGGGTCTCCTGCTCAGACACTCCAGCAGCTGGCTGGCGCCAGAGCTTGAAGGGAGCAGAGGGCCGGGTACTCCATAGTGAGCCTTGATGTCACTCTGCTGCCAAAGCACAGTAGGGCCAGGGCTCCTCTGGTACCCTGGATTGTGGGGGAAAGAGTCTGGAAAAGGGTGTGTGGGTCCACAGGCCAACAGGAAGAAGCTGGTGGCACTGGGTGCAGGAGCGGGCAGTGGCACAGCTACCAGCCTCACAGGCTTTGGGTATTGGGGGCTGTGTTTTGGGTTTTAGAACCATCCCTACCAGGCACTTGCTACATCTCCATGGCTGCTCCCTCTCCAGAAGTTGCCTGAACTTCCTCTTCTTCAGAAACTTGGTCGCTTGAAGCAGGGTTTCCAGAGAGGCCTAGAATGCAGCAGAGACCAGGAGAGATGGTACCACAGCCCAAGGCACAGGATCTGTGTCTCTGCGGGCAAAGCCAGGAGGAGGCTGGAGAGCTGCAGCCTGTGAGTCGCCAGGGCAGGAGGCAGCTTGGAACCCTCACCTCTGCCACAAGCTGATTCTCATCATACAGGTGGTAGAAGAGTGGGAGCAGACTCTGACGCACACACATCTTCAGGGACTTTTTTCCCTCTTTCTCTATGTAGACTATCATCTCTCGAAAGAGGCAAATGGAGAGAAGTTGCACATGGCTGGTGTCCTTGTGGAAAGGAAGTGGGCAAGACCTCAGTACTGGCTATTCCAGGCCCAGCTGGGCAGGGGCCTGAAAATCCACAGGGCACAAAGTTTCCTGGCAGCACACAGCACCATGGTGGAAGGTACAGTCTTACACTGTCGAAGAGTGGCCGGAGCACCTCAGCCAGCTGCAGAGCAATGGGGATGGCAATTGCCACGTTGTTGTCCAGGAGCACCTTGCTGAGCAGAGAGAGGGTCAGCCCAACCAGCTCCCCATCCGCATCCTTCAGTAGTTCCACGAGGCTTTCAGGAAGGCTCTGCAACCTTCTGGCCTGTGTGGAACACAAGGCTGTATTGTGAAACTATGGAAGGCTGCTCCAACAAAACTGCTCTGGTGCTGCAACCCCATGCTGCTGCCTTGGGGCCCAGAAGCCAGAGGTCTGCCCCAAAGGACTTGGGCAGCTGACTGGGGAGGCAGAAGTGTTGGAAGCAGCTGGCACAGCCCTCAGAGCCCAGCCACATTCCAGCTCCTCCATTACCCAGCATTCCCTACCCAGCCCCATGCTGCCAGCACAAGTCCAGCCAGCTCTTCTCACCCTCCAGGGACTCTTGCAGAGCACGAGGAGGCCTCTGAGCACCAAGCGATGCATTTCTTTGCAGTCACTCTGCAGATAACTTGACATGAGCTGCAGGATGCTGTCAAACATTTCCTCTGTTTCGAGGCATTGCAGGAGCTGAAAGACACAGCTTGCATCACACAGTGGCGGGGTGCCCGGCTAGCAGGACCCCAGCACCGTACAGGGCAGGCGCAGGGTCCCAGGCAGCCCGGCGCAAAGGTAGCAGAGGCTGTGCAGAGTCCCTGGGCTCTCTGCCCTGTACAGATCTGTCACCCACTTTGGTGTACCCTCCTGCCCTCGGCAGCCTCAGATTCTTTGACCTTGAGGAGCCATGATGGAAGAGTGAGGGCTGGCACCAAGGTGGCAGGAAACAGAGGCGGATATAAGTGTCACCCCAGCAGCAAGGGGCCAAAGGCACACAGCAGAGCCTCTGCTCTGCCCCAGCTCCACTGACAGGGCTCCCCCCACAGCTGCAGCTGCAGGAGATAGAGTGTCAGGAGGGAGCACAGCAAGGCAGAGCTCGCCATCAGGATCACCTCGACAAGGAATGCCATGGCAGGGACCTGCCAGCGTGACTCCTCCCTGCTGAGCAGCACGACCAGGTAGCGTGCGATCATTTCACGGAAGGACCTGGAGACACGGTGCATCTCTCTGGCACAAGGAAGAAGGCAATGTCAACCCTGAGCAAGGTGAGCAAGCCTCTCCCAACACTGACTCACGCAGGCCTGGTCTTTCCATGCTACCATTCACCAAGAGAAAGGCAGTGCCCAACATCAGCAGGCTGCTTTTGGGTAAGACACTGTAAAAATCCTCTGGAGAGTCATGTCCCCCAGGCTCTGTCACTGACCCTCAGTGCAACCTGCCCTGCCCCAACAGGCTGCCCTCAGCGGGGCTGTGTGCACAGCCCTCCCTGCTCTGTGCCATCACCCCAGGGGCCCCAGGAGGCAATGCTGACACTTTGGTAGGTGGCTGCTCCTGTGCACCTGCTACTCCCAGTCTTTTTATCTGCTGGGCCATCCCTTGGTGAAGGTGTTGGCTGCCCCATCTGCAGGGGAAAAATGATGGGGGCAGCAAGGAGAAGGAGGCTCTCACCTGGCCAACAGACCCACTGCATAGTGGTGGGTGTCATTGTTAAGGAGCGTGTCCCAGCCTCTCTTACGTTCGACTGCCAACACAACATCCTCAAGCCACAGACGGCAGAGCAGTGTTTTCACTGTCAGCACTACAAAACTGTGTGCAGAGCACAGCAAGGTCATGCAGAGAGCCCTGGCCCAAGGTCCAGAGGCATGGGAGAGACAGAATGACTGGGATGGAACACCTTTTGGGGTTGGTGGGAAAGGGCTCTCTCTTCTGCCATCTCCTCCAGAGCATAGTGATGTCTTTTGGAATCTCCTCTGTGCTGCAGAAAACTTGGACCAGCAGAGCCACAAAGAGGGAGGGGGCCACTATCGATGCCTCTGGGGACAGGGGCAGATGGATGATCTCCCACAGTGCCTTGGTTGCCTGCAAAAAACAAAACACCCAGAGACCATGCTTGGGCATTGCTCTGGGCCATGGAAGCAGCAGGGGGCAGCCAGCCTGGCTGCCCCTAAACCTGCCCCTAGCCCAGGCTTCCAGTGCACCTGAGGCAGAGAGATGCAGAGGTGAGGGAGGATGGAGAGCTGACTGGACAGTGACCCTGGGGACAAGAAAAGACCTGGGGAGAAACTCACAATCAAGGCAAAGACTTGTTTTCTGTTCCCATCGGAGGTGCATGTGCTGTGCTTCGGCCAATCCTCCAGAATGCAAGGCAACTCTGACAGAACCATCTCTGCAGTCCTGCTTGAGGAGACTAGCACTTTCCACATGGTCAGAGCAGCTCTGCAGGCCCAGAGCTCTCTGTCAGTAGGGTCTCAGCCACAATGCCGTGGCCTAGGCAGCCGCAGGCTGGCCTACAGCCCTGCCTCTGCCCACAGCCTCTCGCTGGCAGCACCCAGCAATCCTGTCCCTGCCAGTGGGCAGGTGGCCAAGTGACAGAGTCTTGAGGGTCAGGGAGGCATGCATGGCAGCAGGCTCTGGGGCTGACATGCCTGGGAAATTAAGCAGCCGGAGGGTCCTGGAACTCTCCACCAGTCTGACAGCTTACATGGGATGGGGTCTGCACACCGATGGGCTCTAAAGGGCCCCATACCTTTCACATGATGGGGCAGAGCACAGGAGGGTCACAACCACATCACTGGGGTGTGCATGGGTCAGCTCTAGAAGGGACTTGTCCAGTCTGTGCTCAGAAGACACGTCCTTGTTGGACACAAGCCAACGGTAGATGAACTTCACAATGGTTGGCACCTGGAGGAGATGTGGGGGAAGAGCTAGATTGCTGCCAGAGTGAGCCATATGCACAGCTTCTGCAGAGAATTGCTTTGCTCCCCAGAACACTGTGCTGGCCTAAGGAGCTTTTGGGTGCCCATCTGACCCGGCTTGTGGGAGCACACAGTCCCCAGAGGCTCAAGCCCTGGCTACAGCTACTTACACACTTCAGATTGGAGGTTTCTGTCTGTGCAAGCAAATCCAGCACGGCAGCGCAAGCCTCAGCATTATAGGAGTCACAGTGTACCATGCTGTCAATGGCTTCAATGGTGATCTCTTCCCGTTTATTGGTCTGGATGTATTTCCAAAACTTCTGCAGAAGGAAGGGCCAGGAAGAGAGGGCTGTCCATCAAACACCATAGTGGTGGTGCTCAGCTGTGCAGCAAGAGCATGTCCAGCCCAGGCAGGGATGGCTCTGGGTACCTGAGCTCTACGGCTGAAACGCTTTCGGGTGTGCTTCTGGTCTTCTGTCAGCTCCTCAGCTGGGTCTGGCAAATGCCAGGCATGGTCAGAGCTGAGGGGCTGTGGGAAAGGCTGGAGGACACAGCTGAGCCTCCCCTGGAACCATGCTCCCCAGGCAGGCCCAGCACAGGGAGGCCATTCCAGCCAATGGAGCATGACTGCCACTGGGCATCAGCCCCATCCCCTCTTCCCCCCTTTCCCTTGGGGATGTCAACAGGGGATGGGATGGGGCCAAGGCGACTGCAATCACTGGCCCTGTGACCCAGCTCTGCCACTCATCTCCCCGCACCGGCTGGAACTTCTCCATCTTTTCAGGAGGCCATTTTGGGGCAGCCCGAGGGCCTTCCTCCTCCTTCTTCATCCAGGCCTGCCTGGGAACGCTGGAGGGTCCCTCTGCCATCCTGCTGTCTGGCCTTGAGGGCTCTGGACAGAGGGGCAGGAGACATCTAGGGAAAACACAAGGTCAGCAAGGAGGAAGGTGGCTGCTCGAGGGATCCTCACTCTGTCCTATGCTGTTTCGTCATGTCCATGCTGTTGTCACATCCTTCAGGCACTGTAGGTGTTGCTGCCAGCACCCATTTCACGGTGGGTCACAAAAGGCCCTGTGACAAGCTGCCACGTGACAGCCCATCAGCAGCATCTATGTCACAGCATTCCACAAAGGGCCCTGAAACCACATGTGCCCCAGTGCCACTGCCCTATCGCCTCAGTGCCTCCCAGTGGCCCAGTTTTCAGGGCCACCCATAATTTTGGTATATTTAGTAATGGTGAAGATGTTTTATGCGTTCCCTGAAGAGGCATCCAAAGAGCAATCGTATTTCCAAAGCAGTTAGTGGTGATTTCAGTCCTAAGGAAAACGTTGTTTCCTTGTAAACAGACTTATTAGACTGTGCATGCAAGATGTTTTTATGTTTAAATTACGGATAACATAATGTCAGAACCACGCTGTCTGTGTGCACCACACAGTTTCCAGACAGAGTGGAAGAAGGTGTGTCTGGAAATCAAACACTCTACAAGGCACGTTGGAGCACCTCGAGTTTGCTGCAGTTGTGAGGAGACCTCCCCAGGTGGACAGACACACACACACACCTGTGCTAGGCTCCTGATGAAAATCAGCTTTGTTCCACACAACAAAGAGCACAAATCCAAACCTTTCCAAAGAGACAGAGAGGTCTTGCTGTAACAGAGAAAAGAACTGAGTGTACACCACACTCTCTGGGACAGATGCTATCAGTTAGAAAACAAAAAGCAGCACACTCCAGTCTAAATAGGGGTTTGGAAAAACTCTTGTTAGTTCAAGGTATTGTTGCTAATGAATGAAACAGATTTAAAGGAATTAAACTATCCAGAATAACAGTGATTTCAGGTTTGAACATTGAAAACTCTGGCGTTGATTTCTCTTCACAGGAAGAGAATAATTCCATTGTTGATCCTTTTCTTCCCAGCTCTTTCCAATGGTGCTATAAAATTTTTGTCTTTTGCCTTATTCTCTCATGGTCAGAGAAAGGTTTACTACATCAATTTATCCAAGCAAGCACGTTCCCTTTTCCACTACTTAAGTGAGGATGGTTATTGCTCTCCACTGGGCTCACAGAATCAGACTGGCCATGTGACAGAAAGCTGGGCCTGTGTGAGAGCCCAGCAACCACAGACCCCTGCTTTTCATGGTAAGATGGCTCACACTCCTCCTTTCTCAAAGCATTTTCACCTCCTTCTCCTTGTAATGGTACATCCTATTGTTTCCAGCACAAATACAATTAAGATCTAAATCTCAGAATGAAACAAGCAGTCCCGTATTCTAGTTTACCTAAAACAGACACACTTGATTACAATTTCCATCATTTGCTGCGCTGTCTGAAAAAAAATTTACATTCTGTCATCAAAAGAATAAATTTGCCTAATTCTTAAACAATGTCATTGCTCTGGCCTTAACACTGGTAATTTTTTGTGTTGGCTTTACAGAAGGACACAGTCCTCAGCTGGTGCCAAGGAGTGCTGAGTGTGCCTCAGACCTCTGAATGTGTGGAGCTTGATTGCTGGAGTGCAATGTTTTAACAAACATCCCCAAAACCCACATCTGTTCCTATAAACAGCAGGAATTCAGAGGAAATGGCTTGTGCTCCTTTTCACCTGTCTATCTCCACACACTGAAATACCCTGAGAATTATGACTGTGTTCATCAGCAGACAAGAAGCTGTTATTTGGCTGATTCAGTACTGACTGCAATACCGTATCTAGAGGTGGCATTTCCAGGAAAGTAAGGTACCAATTATTTTGCTAAAGAGTAAGGGTCAAATTCTCGCTACACTAAAATGTCCTCCTTTCTTATTTATTCAGGTGAGAATTGAAGCTTGCTACCTAGAACGTATGTTTTTCTTTCATGTTTGAAAAGACATCTGAACTGTCTTGTGTCAAAGGAGAGACATTATGGACACTAGATTCTCCACCTACATTTGATTTTGGTTTGATGGAGGGGGGTTGGTGCTTGGGGTCCTTTTGTTTGTCTGTCAGTTTAATTTAGTTTAGTTTAGT
>VZRX01005637.1:135046-153757 GCA_013398075.1 Notiomystis cincta | reverse complement strand
TTTTTTTTTTTTTTGTTGATAATACCATATTTGCATGTTTCAATGAGATAGGATATCTGTCATGGATCCACAGTGGACCAGGCCACACATGAATACTAGCTGGCTCACATTTGATTCCATGATTTTCTCCACAGTTGTGGTCATACCATCTATCCCTCACCCAAGTTTGAACCATGGATTCCTTGCCAAGTTAATTCCTGAGCAGAGCTTTGCCCACTCATTTTACAAAGGTAATATTAACATCATCTCCTAACCTGTTTGGGTGTTCTTATTTAATGTAATGCACTTCAAGAACTAAATGTGATGTTACTGTTGATAAATAAGTATACGCCTCAGGTTACATGGAGATCAGACCTGATGAGAACTTTAAAACTTTAACTTCCTTCCTACATTTGTCTAGAAAATCTCTCTCCCACTTTTACTACAATTTATTATCTTTAATTATTATAAAATGAAAGGAAACAATTTAAAAAAGCCCCAAAAACAAACAGTCATGAGAAGGGAACAGGTATAGGAAAATTTAAATGCTTTTGGTTTGTTGTTATTCTGCTACAACATTAGGTCCATAAAAATAAAATCAGGCCTGTTTTAAAAATATTGCATACCACATGAGGTATAAAGTAGTTTTGTAGTATTCCCTTTCCCTATATCTTTTCCTGTTCTTTTGCCTTCCTTTCTTGCTTTTTTTCTTGCCTTCCTGATGGTATGTAAATCTGATATTGTATGTGAATTATTTTATGCCTGTTAGTTAATGTGCTGTGCTGTGTTTCTCTTGAAGGAAACCAATTTTTCTACCAAAGCAACTATTATATGTTTTGGGCCTAATTCGTTTTGTTTTGTTTGTTTGTATGTTTTAATAGATACTCTATTAGCTAGGAACACGGGGTGGGGGGGTTTGTCACATCTTGAAAAAGAAAGGGTTACCTGAATGTAACTTTAGCCAAGTCTGCATGTACATTTCCACAATTATTTGCATACACTGTGCTATGGACACAGAATGTAAAACAATTTTAAAAATTTAATCTGATGAAAATATCCTTGCTATAATTTTCTAAAATCTCACTGGGTAAAAATATCAATTTATAAAAAGCATAAGCAATTTAGAACGCATCCAGTTTATAGAGAACAGAATAGTTTACATTCTACTTCAGTAATAAGGTGACTTATGTTTGTCATATGCTGTTCTGGGAGTATTATATTAAAATACTTATTACATCAACTGAAACTATCACTATGTTAATGTGGCATTTCTTAAGCTTTGATGTGTACGTGTAAGCATATTATAAATTGCTTTAATTTATAACAGTGTGTAAGCCATGGTTTGTGATTTTGATTCATTAGATTATTATCTGCCATACAAAGAAAAAAAAATCTTGTATTACTCAATATGATATTATTATATGAAATAATATTATTATCTATTGTGCTTGTTTTATCTTGAGTTCAAGTAAAATAGTTTTGGTTTTTAAATAGTTCAATAGAGCTACATTAAGAGTGTAAGCATGTTAAAAAGAAAAGTGGTTTGGCTTTAGAAATTAATTATTCAGTAAAGGAAATGTCTGTGGTTAGGTATTTTATTTGTTGATATCATCAGATCCTTAAGGGAATTAACTCCCTGAGCTCTCGATCCCATACTCTTTATAGCTTCACTCATTAGAGGAAAAATAATTCTAATTTTTATGTTGTGAACAGAATTTCTTAGTTTTGAAAATCAGCAAAAAGTTAAATGAAAAAAGTTACAAACACTGTCAGAAAAGGCCAGAAGTCTAAACATATGTTTTCATTTCAAGAGAATCTTTCATTCCAGTGGATAATTGGTTTCTTTTTTGTGACCTGACTTGCTTTCTGATGTTGGTAACAAACATAATTTTTGAATATTATTTTAAATTTTAAAGTATTTTACTTAATACAGAGTGGCTTAATGTATCCTTTAAAATTAACAACACGTTTTTAAAGAGAAGTCCTACTCATTGAAAAATTGATAGAAATTTAGTTGTTACCTGGAAGTGAAGACTCTGTATTTTATTCATTCCGTATGGCACTAGATGGATATAAAGAATTTGTTCTTTGTTAATCCAGCATAATTGTATCATAATTTTTAGAACTGCACAGGAAAAGATCTCTATGAATTCAGGAAGAGGGATTGACATCTTAAAAAAACCCCATTTATCCATTTTTAGTAGAATCTAATTATTGGCCAGGAAACTTATCAGGGAAAGGGTAATATAGAATGAAGTATATTATCAGTAGTTAAGATAATGATTTTTTTCTTAGTGATGCTCTTTTTGTTTTTCCTTTAGATGAGGCAATATCTTTAGTTAAAACCTATTTAAATCTGTGTGAGACCCTACTTGTCTCAGATCAGTATGTGATCAGTGAATGCTTCCTATGAGTAATTGCAGCTGGTGCCAAGTGTGGGTTGCAAGAATTTTAACATCATTTTATTTGATATGAAACTCTTCCATTATCATCATAAAACATATTAAACTTTGCATTCTTTATTGATGTTATTGTATATGAATAAAAGATAGTATTGAAATAAAAGACTTTAAATATATTTTGCAGAGAAATTTGTTCTACCTTTACTTATATTTGTAGATGGTAAAATAATGTTTCTTTTGCTATCGTTTAGATATTGCTCATAAGCTAGGTGTTATCTTATGATGCCTGAAGAAGAAAGATCACAACCAGGAAGGAAAATCTGTTATACTAGTATCCATGAGTACAATTTAACAATAAAAATATTTATTTCTTTATAATACTCTATACCTCTATATTTCTTTCTCATTCTGATTTGATCCATGGGGAGAGAAAAATATATCTGTATCTATAGATTTACTCTTATCATAAGTTTGTTGAAAGTGCTTATATTTCTCCTTCTTGTTTCCAATAACTTTAAAAGGTCTTCACTACTAAATTGGTTAGTGTTTAGTCAGACAAAGCAGATCTTGCAAAATAAAGAGAAAGTTCCCTGTCTTCAATTTAGGTCGTAAATAGTATTATACTTTGAAGTAATTCATTACCAAAGTCTTGACAGAAATGGAAGATCAGAACTTTTCTCTTGCATCTGAAGGTGGTCTGAGAAACACAATCCTGAGAAAAACAGTAAATGCTGCAGACTTGCTTCTTCCTGTTCATAACACCAAAGAATTAATTAAATGAAAAATCAATTCATTAAATAAATAAAATATGGAGATTTAGTAAAAATGAGAATAGCATTAAAAATGATTGACCAAAACGTCTGTACTGGATTCTCAGGATTTTGTCTCAAGATCTTCAGTCATATATAAGTTCCACTTTCTGGAAAATCTTAGTAAAGAATCGATATTTGAGCTAGTCATCCTCATCTCCCTTAATAGGAGGTGAAGAGGAGTTAGGGCACCTTTAGGGGACAGCTCATCTGGCCTGCTTTGAGACCTACTGGTCACTAGAAATGCCTGTCCTCCTCCGTTCACTGCAGAGGTCATTGTACACCTCTGCCTTGGTCAGATCAACCCTGGTTCCCGTGGCATGGCTTAACTGAACTTCTGACACAAACATTCCAGACAGAAGCTGGAATCAAATTCTTTGATCCTTTGATCCAATAATGACATTATGTTTCTTAGTAATGTCCCCGTCCACAGCTGTAATTTTTTATATACATGCTCCTAGATATGACTGTGTTAGTCAAGACATCATTAGTGGCCATTTACTGGTTAGCAAGAACTACCCTTGTGAAATTAGCATATAACACCAAAATTCTCATTTCTGAAATGAGAGCAATTGGAATAGCTTAGAAAACATTGGTTTGTTCTCTGTTGATTTCTCTGGTGAGATATTTTCCCAAAATTGGTATGAAAATATCTGTGTTGCATCTGAAAGGTGTGGAGATAGAGACAGAAGAACTGAGAGCAGCCCTTTCTCTTTCCAGGCAGAGGATAATCAGTGCATGTTTTTAGAGGGAAATCCTTTTTCCTCAGAATAAGAAGAGACACAGGGGATCGTGGTATCTTCTGTTAATAACACCTAATCAGCCTTACCATGTAAAAACCAACTAACCTCTTCAAAATACAGCTGCAAATTTCAAGTAGATTTAGCTATAGTGGTCAGGATCACTTGAGAGGAGTCTTTTCACTTCTGGTTGTTATCAAAGCTATCCTTGTTTACCTTGAAGGTTTATTGGACTATTTCTTTCACCAGTGTTTCCACATCTCCAACAGTATAAAAGTGTGATTTTTTTTTTTTCTTTTTACACTTCAGCTGGCAGCCTGTTAATTACTGAGAACACAATTAATGTTAACCAAGCAATGGGTAGATACTTTCAGTTGAAAATTGATGTTTCCATTTGCATTATTCAGGAGTGTTTCAGAAATGAAAGCATGGCAACAGTGCAATTCAGGTTATAATATATTGTGTGAAGCAAATCAGTATGTAGGTTATGAGAAACTTTTATCAAAAATTGATTGACTTTTCCAGTCCTTTGCTATCACTGTCTGCATTTTTCCCAAAGCACTGTAAATTAATAGATTTCTTAAAGGTATGTGGTGCAGATGGACTGGAAGCTATTGATTTTTTTTTTTCTTGACAGAACAAACTATATTAAAAGGTTGCAGAAACAGCTTTTCCTTTGAAGACAAGTATCCACTTTTTCAGGTCTCCTAGGTATATGGTACTCTGGGAATTACATTGCTACACTGTTGTTTGTATTTCTAATGTAGTAGCATAGAAATTTCCAGACTATTTTTAAACTATTTTGCATAAAGGTAGCAGCCTAAATATGCAAAGTGGACTAAAGGACTAATTTCCATTGCCTGTCAAAATATTCTTTGCCTCCAGGAAGTCCTGACAAAACTCATGTCTGTGTCTTCCTCAAAACCTAGTTGTACATATGTTTCCAAGAAAGGGGAATGTTATAAGGAACATGGGTGATAATCCTGATTGTCATAAAATTCCAATTCTATTGAGTTTCTGCCTGCTGCTCAAAATTATCATACTGCTCTTCTGATGAAACATATGCTACTTATTCCAACTACATCTGAAAAGACATGCATTTGAAGATCATGAGATAGTAATGAATACATCTCAATCTATTATTTATTGCCCTTCAACAGCTACTTAAGGCATCATAGGTGATGTTTGCACATATATTTCATTATTAATTGATCAGTCATTATATATTCATGAAGCAATTGTAATGGGGATTTTTGTAAATAACATCAGTATTTATTTTCATTTGTTTGTACAAATTAGAGAAGTTTTACCAGCTTTTAAAAAAAACTTTTAGTTTTTTAAAGGGTAGTGATTAAACCAAAACATTTTAGTATGTTTTGTTGTCTATATGGGTCACATTCTATGCTCCACCGCTAACTTTTGTTGCTCGATGCTGTAGCCTACATGGCAGCTATTTTTTAAAATTTCTTTTCTAAGAAATTTCTAATTACAAAACCACTGTCTTGCTCAGCATGCATCAGAAATACAGATATTATCATAAGTGCCTCCAGAATAATATTTTTTTAATTTTGTGGGTTTGAGTTTACACAATACAAAATAAATTAATAAAAATATAAACTGAAAATGTTTAGGGAAATTCACCTGGATAACAAATACATATTATCATATTGTTCCTAATTTTTATTTGTGTTTTGTTTCAAAATATAAATACCTGGTTTTATACTCTAAGGCTAACATTTTTCTAATACGATTTCTCATTTTCTTATTTTTATTGTATCTTTTTGATATCTTTTAGTTCAAGTCTTGGTAATGCTTGGGTTTAGGACTGCTGACATTTCTTTGGCAGCCAGGTAATCAATCAGACTGATGTCTTATCCATCAAAGACTGAGTGAAAGACCTTTGATTAGTAAAGAAGAATTAAGACATTGATTAAAGACATTGCCTAAACAGACCAAGAGCTTGTGTCTGTCATAAATGGCTCTTTCAATGTCCTTTCTGTGGTCAAGGTAGAAAGAACTGCCCTGTGTGCCTGCAAGGAAAGAAACAAATGATAAGACTTTTGAGGAATTTGAGCACACAGAAGAAATTTCCAGTGAGCAAAAAGAGAAGATGTGCACTTACATGTGTCCAGCTGTGAAAAGGGGCTAATGATAACTGTCCTCTTCAATCACTTCCCAGTACTGATCTCCCCGGCCTAAGTCTCTCCTGCCCTACTCCTCTCCCATTTCAATGCCTCTCTCCTTTTTCTGGTTGACAGCTACATCCCTTCTCCTCACAAATCCACTACGGCTAAAAGGAAAATTCCCACCCCTCTGTCTTAAATCTGTACGGAGATATGTGCTCTTCCAACTGCCAGCCCACCCCAGAATCTTTCCTTGTGACCTTCCTCAGTCTCCTCATTTTGAGCTGTGTTCCTTCTGCCCTCAGCCACACATACCAGAGCCCTGGGGTATCCTACCTGTGGCTTTTCCTCTTGCCAGCCCAAGGCTGCCATGGCACGTGCTGTACTTCCACCTCTCCGTGTGCGCGACTGCTGATGTGTTGTTAGACAGCTGAATCTGCACTGTTGCACTGCTGTCCTTGTGGAAGGAAAGGGTTGCTGTTTGGTCTGGCAGGAATTTCAGAAACCTGGATAAATATGTTGGCTAAATAACGGATGCAGGCTAAAATGCAGGCTGCATTTATCAAATGTTTTCCTGGATAGAAGACTGATAGTGAATGAATGGAAAATTGTAAGCCTAGGCCAAGCTCTTTCCCCTCATATTTTAACAGTACAATTTACAAAGAAACTTGTTTAAAAGTATTCTAGAACAGCAAATTAATTCTGTTTTCAGTGTTGTTCAGATAGCCTTGCCTCAGAAATAACAGAAGCCCATGAAGTCTGTTAGTGGGACATGACCAGATTTGCCTATTAATGCACAGTTACATGAAGAATAATACCGGCCAAGCTGCCAAAATGAGTAGATTCTACATGACTGGTCCATGATCAGGATCAATCTAAAGGGAAGTTTCACTCTGGTCTGCTTGTAACTTTCACAGAGAAATAGAAATGCTAATAGAAGAGAAGGTCCTGAGTAGCAGATAGAGAGCAGCTTGGAATCTTGATGGTTTCTTTAGAGGAATTCTTCTCACTGCTGTACCTCAACCTCCAGGGGCATGTCAACTGCAAGTTCATTCTTACTTGCTTCTCTCAATGTACTTTTAAATCAGACCCTTATTACTCCTTGATTCTGTTCCCGTATTTAGTTTCTCATCTCAGTTTAATAGTGCTGCTTCTTACGCGTGAAAATTAGTAGACTGATGTTGCAGGGAAGACTTTTTCCACTCTCTCTTTATGGCCTAGAGTTTAGGAATTGATTAGTTGACTCTTCCACCTATGGAGGAAGCTGTAATATCACTGCCTAGTTGGAATGAAAGCATCTTCAGCTTGTAGGGTACTGTTTCCGGAAGTTTGTAGAAAACGACAAAGGGTTTACAAAAGGCAACTGTTAAGGTTATCATCAGTGCTTTAAACAGGAAACAACTCAATTTTTTCAGTGCACATGCAGACAAAGTTGATGGCAAGTCCTATGTCAAGATTGCCCCAAACCTTCCAACATGCCAGATGTTTCTTTATTGTTTACAGCAGAAATTTGACAATGGTTTGGGATAGTATTACTTCCAAATATTTTTTCAGCCATATTGTAAGCAGTTAAAAAAAAATTCATTATTCTTATTTTGAAAAATTTCAGCACATTTTTCCCTAGTAGAGAGGTTTAACAATATGAAAAAAGACAAAAAGATCTCAGAATGTACACATAAATTTTTCCATCTTTTAAAAGTAAATAAATATTAAAAGTATGATTTGTGTCATCATTTCTTATCATGGCAAAATTGTGTGTATTCACCTTACATATGAAGCGACTCATTATTAGGTTAATAAACAGGGAGAGTGCGGGTTGTATTTTTTAGCCATATGGAAGCAGTGCAAGAGCTATTTAGGTAACTCAGTAGGTTAAAACAATTACAACACACTTCATAAATCACAAGCAAACAAGATATTTTAGGGAAGGAGCGTGACGGATGAGGTCACCAGATATACAATATGTCATTTAGTTAACTTAGGCCCATATTTTTCCCATAATGTAGTAGACGAACTCATTAGTTACAATGAAAAACAGTAAGAAGGAGGCATCTGGCTTCCAACTGCCTGTTTCTGACAGGGTTAAGATCACTAGATCTAGTAATGATTCTGCTTTGTCTACTGACATGGCCTTGTGCTGTAGAAAACTGATGAGGTTTGGTGAAAATTTAGAGTCTTACTATCACAGTGTTAGAACGTAGACAGATGCAATCAGTTGTGGCTTTGCTTCTGTTCATGTTTATCATTTTGCTAAGTTGCTTTAAGTATTTAGGATTTTTATAAAAGAATAGATGTTTCTGGTTTAAGATTTTTCTGAATCACTTTATGAAGCAATATTTATTTCTGTATTCAGAAGGCAACAGAAGTGCTAGGACATGCTATAAAAGAATATGGAACAGAATTTGTGGATATGCAAATTTATAACTAAAACTGGTTGAGTTTTGTGACCTATGCTATGAAGTTTACCATTTACCTAAAATAATACCAGTAATAATAATGCCAATCAAGAAGGTCTTAAAATATTTCTTTTCAGCTGTATTTATGTGGATTTCACATATCCTAATTTGATAGGATTCTTATTTGAAAGGCAGCTAAGACTTCTTATCAGTTCTGACTTCATTTTTTTTTAATTCACCAAAAGTAAATTGGACCTTTTAAACCCTTATTCATTTAGCTTGTTTGATGTTTTAAAAATGAGAATTAATGCACTTGACTTATTGGTTTTTAGATGCTGTTATTCGCAGTGATAAATCAGACTGAGCTGAATTGGCTTAGTGCAGCATATTCATATTAGGTATTGAAGACATAGTAAGAAAAGTAAAGATACAAATCTGATTTTTGTGGAAATCACATATCCATACACTTGCCTGACTATAGAATAACTCACTTTGATATTTTTGCCCTAAATGCTTTCAATTAGTGTTATGTACTTTATACTATGTTGTATCGAAATTCTATGTCCACAAATATAGTTTTACTTCCATTTTTAGCATCAAGTGATGCAGGCCTCTCAGCATTTTTTTCTCATTTGGGAACAAAGGTTTGCAAGTCACCTGCTGAGTAATTAAGTCCTATTTATAGCATCTCAAAATAAGTTCAATTTTTTTAATTTGCTAAGCCGATAGGAAAGCTTTTCTGTAACCTTAATTATATATTGATGACTGTCACTTTCCAAACTAAAATTTATTCCTGATGAGTTTGCACTCTTTTCCTCATGCAAACCCTGCCATTTACATTAAATTCCTTTTTTTTTCCTTTCGGAGTTTTCATCAACAGCTTGTGATAGCTGTTGTATAATTTCTCAGTATTTGACCAGACTATGGCAGCCAAAGCCTTTTTCTGCAACAGTAGATCACTATGTATCTCTTTAGTGGCACTTTCACATTTCTCGAATACAAAAGCATACACAGTATTCCATAATGAATCCTTGCAAAGCCCTCTCAAATGCCTGTAATACTTAGCTGTTGCAGGAACTATTTATTCAAAAAAGTTTGGAGCCACATTTGCCTTTTCCATGAGAGTATAGTATTGATAGCTAAATACTTACCCAGTAATTGATGTATCCAAGTCCTTCTCTTCAGTCGTTTACAGAAAATTAATTCCAGTTTTAATTGGAAGCTGTGTGATCTTCACTAGATACAAACCTTTTCACTATTAAATGTAATTTGCAGTTCTGTCATATTGTCTTCACATATTCATCCTTCTCTGACCGGCAGATGTACCTTGTAAATTTGTCATCAGCAAATTTCACTGAATGTTTTTACCTGAAATCTTTATTAAAATTTTGAACAAAATATCTCCCATGGTAGTTTCTCTCAGTCTGATGGGTTTTTCTTTTCTTTTGAAAGTAACTGATGGCTCCTTTTTAGCCAGTTAATTTTCCCACATTCTATTAATTTCCAGGGTCACAATTATCGAATTTACTATATTGACCCTTATTTTCTCTGAGCAATAAGTATTTATAAAGCTTTTTTAAGAAAGACATTTTTTAATCTGTCTCATTGCATTCCTTTACTATTCTTTACTCCAAAATAAATCCTGAAATCTTACTTTCCATTGAAGGTTTGCAGTTGTCCAGATAACATTTTTCCTAGCTTTTAAAAAGAGAAACCTTGTTGGATTTTCTCCTAGGCTATTTCCAGTCATCTGTTTGGCAAAAGTGCCTGCTACTAGACCACTAATATCATGGATGTTTCTTTCAAAATTGACTTGGAGTCATTTCATTACTATGATTTTAATGTTTTAACATTTTTCTTCTGGTTTACTCAAGGTATTTGACTTTCCTCAACTGTATTTCTGTCAGGTTTTCTGTCTTTAGTTTTCTGTTCAGCATTGTTGACCTTAATGAAAATTGAGATTGGATGTAGCCTAACTTCACCATGTAGTGGACCATCGTCTTTTTTCAGTGCCCTCTTTTCATTTGCATAATAATGGAGCCTTATGCCATTTTATTCACCCTGCATTTCATGGGCAACAACCTGCTTCACTGACTGTCCAGTGCTAATCTTCCCTTCAGTTGAGAAGCGTTGTCTTTGTATGGATGGAGTTTAAAGAGACAAGCAGAAAATTCATTAGGATCATTCTGTGGATCAGATGTCTCTCTGTGCCAAATATAGGCAGTACTAAGTAGATAGGGATCTTTTTGCTTCCTGACCTGGCAGATGCTAAATGCATTTGATGCAGCTCATAAATCCAGTGTCTACTTCCTGCTTCACAAAGAAGAGCTCATATCTATTTGATAAGATGTGTTTAAGGCACTTAAGAGAAAAAGGAGGAGGAAGTGGCTTCAGTGTTTATGACTGTTAAAAGAAGAAGACAATGCTCCTTCTTAATGGGTGATTCTGCTTCATCATTTTAAAAGCCTCTTCTGTTCTTTCTTAAACTTGTACATATGCAGAGGTTTACATGACCATTATTCAAACACATAAAAAATCTCTTATAGTTTCTTTTTTTTTTATGTGCACATGCATGTACCCACACTTATGTCCGTATGCTAAATAGGTATTTTTCACCTGACTGTACCAAAAATCAATAGTGAGTTATGAGATTATTATTAAAGTTACTTTGCTAAGCCACATTTTTTTGGTATCAGAGCTTCATCCAAATACATTATAAAATATTTCCCATAATATCTAAACCACTATATTATAGCCATTTTAAAAAGTGTTCTTATTTCATACATAGGACAGATAAATTTTATAATCAGGACAAGTAATCTAATAAAAATAATGTAGTTTAAAAATAAACTTTAAAAAGCATTTTATCATTAAAAATAGCCACAGTTTGTTTTTCTCTAACCAAAAATATGAATATATAAGTTACTCAGAACTCTATCTGTCTTTTGTCTAAGCAGAGCAAATTACTCTTATTTAATAAAGATTTTGAGTCTCTTTCACTGAAGTAATTAATAGAGGTATGGTCTACTCGGTTACAAGATGTTGTAGAATCCTTTTCAATCTGGAAATGTTCCAAACTCAACAGATTTCACTTGCCATCTCTATAAAGCTGCATTTATTTTGTTCATTAATGTTTCCTGAATTATAGAAATTTACCTTTTGTGGGAAAAGAAGAGGTATCTAAAAATCAATAACTCTTCTTTTTTTCATTCCTGTATTAATTTATAATTTATAATCTGTATTCAGTGCACTGATATATGTGTAGAAATGTGTGTAATACACATTTTAAGCAAATGAATGGTCTAGCAGTTTTTCTTTTGAATGCAAGCTTAATATTTGATGACAGCAATACAAAAGATGAAATTTTACAGTAATCCGAAAGCATAAGTGATTGCAATTTTCTCTTGTAGTAGACTCAAGGATCATACAGTTCTGCAGTTGATAGGTTATAATTTTTAATGTTGTTTTTACTGGCAGTATTTTGCTGTTTGATTACTGTATTAGTAGTGGGCTGTCATTTCTAAATGTCACTGAGTTTGTACAACATGATTTTGGGCTCCCTCTTCCAAGCCTGTCTATATGCCAAACAGCTGTTGAAGGTAAAACGTTTTGTATGTAGAATGAGTTTTTAAACGTTTAAAATACCATGATTTGTGGGCTTTCTAACACATTTCTGTCACATAAAACCTTATGATCATGTTTTTAGTGAAAAATATCAAACTAAATTTTGTTCATAATTTCTATTTCACTGCAGAGACACCGACTGTATTTCCAGAAAATATCAAAGATAAAGAAACACCAACACCGGTTGAAGATATTCAGCTGGAAAGTTCTATTCCTCATACAGATTCTGGAATTGGAGACGAACAGATGCCCAATATTTTGAATGGGACAGACTTAGAGACCAGCACAGGTCCTGATGCTATGAGCGAGCTGTTGTCCACTTTGTCTTCAGAAGTGAAGAAATCTCAGGAGAGCTTAACAGAAAGCCCCAGTGAAATTCTGAAACCTGCATCATCGATATCCAGTATCAGCCAAAGTAAAGGAATCAATGTCAAAGAAATACTGAAAAGCCTTGTGGCAGCCCCCGTTGAAATTGCAGAATGTGGCCCAGATCCAATCCCTTACCCAGATCCTGCACTGAAGAGAGAAGCTCAGGCTATTCTTCCCATGCAATTTCACTCATTTGACAGGTATAATGGTTGGACTCATTATTTTATATTGCTGTAATTCAGAAGTTTGAAGGGTTTTTATTTTTTCAAGAAGGTTATTCTACTATTGGTTTGTGTTAGAGGATGTTAAAAACAACTGCACTGTGTCTCCTTTTTCTGCATTACCAACAGACCATATAGTATAGACAAAAGTAATTCACCTTGTTTTTTTCTGTTAGCAGTGTATAAAACTCTTCTATGAAGTACTTAGAAAACAAGCCTGTTGCAAAGAAATATATGTGCAATAAAATCTTTTTTCCTTTAAAACAGCCTTTTAGTGACAAGGAGGGGTAATATCTGCTGATATAGAACAGATTGTGCAGAAATTCAGTTAAATATTCTTTCAAAGGCTTAAATCTTAATTGGATCCATCATTGAACTGTTTTCTGGTACTGAAACGCTTTGACCATGGCAAATCGTTTGCTTGGTCATGGCAGAAACCAGTTTCCTTTTAGGTCTTTAAACATCAGAAGATGTTAAGGCTCAGAAGTTCGTGCTTAAAACTAGAGTCATGAACATTTCCAAAGACTCCTTTGGTATTATTTGTAGGCTGTATCTTCCTAGTTTCTAATGAATATACTTATCTTTAAATGTCCAGTCCCTCTCAGTTATCCTGAAGATAGAAAATGTTCTGTTGTGCAATTGTCAGCGTCCTTCCAAAAGTGTAGTCCTATCCATTGTAAGTTTAGACCTAGCTCTTAAGAGTAGTGATGTGGTTGTATTTTCCATCCTTTAAGTTTCTTCATAAAAATGTTTTTAAAAAGTTAAAAAATGCAATCAAGACTTGCAGATAATTAAAGACATGTCTTGAAAATTTAAAACTATATTAGTTTATCAGACAGATACAGGAAGTAAAACACTGAAGAAAATGAAGAAATTAAGGCAGAAGAGAGTTATATTGTGATTTATGAGAAAAAAATCTGCATTTACAGAAAACCTGCAAAAATGTTATAAGTATCTTCATTAAGTCTTAAGAAAAACAATATGCAATCAATGTTTTTAACATAATGTACACAGTAAAGTGCAAGAAGATAGGTCAGAATTTTAGAATAAAAGCAAAGTGCTTTTCCATTCTGAAGTCCATTAAAAAATCTGATAGCTTTTTGTCTCTCTCTATAAAAAATACTGAGGCTCCTTTTTTGAAATAATTCAATTAACGATCAGATAGTGTCTATTGTAAGAAAGATGATTTTTTCAAGGTAGAAAAAGTGAAATATAATTTAGAAGCAATGAATATATCCATTTCTAATAATATTTTAAGTCTTAAGACTGTTCTAGAGAACATTTAAGAGCTCTTTCATTAAGATGATTTTTTTTAGTTCATCAATTTGCATATTTTTATTTTAGATTAATTTCAATATGAAGTGAAAAATATTTTTTCTTCCTATACAGTTAGGAATTTTTCCTTATCCTCTCCGAGAAACCACCATTCTGGAATGCATATTCCAGAATGCATTCTTGTACATTAAGCAGTATAAAAAAAAACATGCTATATGTAGAAATAATCACACCTTAATTGTAATCACCAAAAGAGTTACTTTGTCTAAATTTCTACCTGGGTTAATAAGGAAAATATTTCATTCAGAAGGCTGTGGTTAATTCACAAAATGCCAGACACCTAAATTAAAAAGAAGCATATCACCTCATGAGATGTCTTTGTCATTGTTAGAGGGAATTTGGCATCAAGGTGATTGTAGACATGAATTTTACTGTGCATTTCTAAATTATAGCTCTATATGAAAGCATTAAAAACTCCAAGGTCCTGGAGTAGGTTGACCATAACCTTTATTTAATGGAAACACCTCCATTTAATTGTTCTTGCAACAATGTGACTGCTTGTAACTTTTGAACATCATTAGTAGTAGCTGATAATACAGAATTATGGAATTATTTATGAGGTGCTTCATGTCTAGAGATTATGGGGTTTGATAGATATTTAACACTTAATAAGTTTAGGATCTAGTGAGTTTTGTGGTTTGTTTTTTCCCTGATCTGTTACTGTGTCAACCAAATTTCATAATTTCCTGTACAAAGCACACCTCTGTGTTTGTATCTTGGTAGCATATTTTGTACATGTCAGCCTTTGGAACTGGTCACTTCTTCAGAAAAAAAAAAAAATAGGTTGTAATGGGTGAAGTTTAGGCAAAAGAATTCACTTTTACATAATTTTTGGTGGGTTATTTTTTTTCTCTTAAATAAATGATCCTGCTGTCTGATTTTGGTAAGTGAGGTAGGTCATGATTTTTGGTATAACCAACAACTATGAAGGGAAAAATGACAGGTTCAGGGAGGTCCTGAAATGTTTGGGAAATGTTACATTCTTTTCTCCAACTAAACAAATGTTTTTGTGGGCATCTTAATAAAAATACCGATGTTCTTAGCCCACAAGACCTCAACACACTGGTTCCACTCCATGGCTGCATTACTGAATGATGCCCACTGTTCAAGCAAATATTCCTTTGTGCAGTTTTTTCATATTGCCAGAGTACTTACTCAACCACTGTGACAATCTCTGGAGGCGGTGGTGGTGATGGTGTCACTTTTCCAAATTACAAAGGTGGAGCAGATTCAGATCCTGACCCTATAACTTTTCATGGGGATGAAGCAAAGGTTAGGGGAAAAAACCTTGAATAGTGTATTGAAATGATAATTGAACGAATTTAAGTATTAATTGAGAAAACAGCATGAATTTTACCTAGTGATAATTTCTGAACATTTTGTTTCCTGTAGTACCCCAATAACTTGAAAGACTAAAAAAAATTACAGAATTATAGTTTCCATACTTGCTCATGTAAATGTAATTGTGTTTACTAATATAAAATAACAAATAAGATAAACTGGTTTGTTTTTTAAAGTTAACAGTATAGCTGTAAAATGTATTTCTGTAGGATCTTGTGTTGCTGTAGTTTATGCAGCTTTTGGTACTTCACTGAGCAATGTGGCTGTTGGCCATCTTTATTGTCCCTGGGGAGAACCACGGGCAATGGAGTGTATTGTTTTGTCAGCTTCTATTTGTTTCAGGTTTTATAAAATAAGCACACTAATTCCATATTTATAAGCAAATCTAAGTTAGAGAAATGTATTTTTCACATTTATCTGAAGATATTCTTAGGCCTTGCGAGGCTAGATTTTTTTTTTTTTTTTTGCATTTGTGTGTCTGAGTGCCTAGCAAAAGAACACTTGAGGTAATTGTCTTTAATTATGATCACAGATGAAGGTAAACACCGTGTAAACTCCTGTAAATAGAACTGAAATTGAGAGCTATAGTTCAGCATTTGGTACTGTGTGTTTTGCTCTGGTGTTCTTTCAACTGTACATAGCCAGTGTGTCCGTAGGAGTCATTTTGTAACAGACTACCGTGTACTCTCCCGTAGAATCCGCGCAGTCATAAATGAAACATAAAAGCGGAAGAAGTGCCCAGCATGTTTTATCAAATGGGAGCTGTGTGCAGCTAATGTATGCAGCAGTTCAAGTGCTATCGAATGTAAATGATGAGGTGATATTTATTGATGAAAGGAGGGGATTGAGGTCTCGGGGGGCGCTGATGACGGATTGAACAGAAGCGGCCTTGCACCGCACGTAACTCAAGTCTGTCGTCTTCACCACTCAAAGCCGTAATGGGAGGTGGCAGTCTGAAATGAGTTGCCACGGCAAAGAGTATTATTTTTGAAATGCTTTCACACAAATCACTAGGCCCTGCATACAACTTAGTTTCATGCTTTAATGTCATCAGGAGGCACAAATTGGTGTGTCTAATTGTTTGCCACCTGCCAGCAAAATGAGCTGCCAGGCAGCCAGACGGGTTTGATTGTCTGTCAGCTCTTCAATAGATTGAGAGTGACAACATCAAAAATTTCACTTCAAACTCTGAAGCTTTGAGCAGCTTTTCAGAGACCTCTTCCCCACAAGTGCTTCTGGACAACTGCATTTTTCAATTAGTTTTCAATGTATTGCCGCCTTCTGCCTCATCTGTCCTAAGGTAGCTGTAATTACATTATGAGCTATATAAACAGATTTCAGGGACACAGGAGCCTGGATCCTCAAAATTATGACATGTCTTTTAACGTCAGACTGAATTTCTTGAAAATGGCATCCAGGTTGACATTTTTAGAAGCAAACACAAAGGGTTATTTCACCTAGATTTGTGACTAATGGAGCATAACTCACCAATAATTCCTTTTTGCCTTCTCATCTTTTGTCTGACAAAAATCAGTCCCTTTTACTGATATTTAGATTTTGGAGATTTCTTGTTTCTTGTTTTTTTTTTTTTTTTGTCAATTCTTATTGGTCCCACTAGATGCAACCTAGATCATTATGGTTTTAGAATTTCTTTGTGATTCTACTCAGTTCTGCATTTTGAAGCTTACACTTGTTCCTCTCTAACTTTTTCTAGTAGAGATTTCTTAGATGAGTGCTATTATTGAAATTGACAGTGCTTGTGGTTTTGTGTCTCATTTATTATTTTTTCAAACTGAGATGATTTACATATATTTTCTGTTCTTAGAATTATTTCAATAGGAAGCATGCTTGCATAAGCAGAAAATCTTGAAATGAAAGGATCAGTTATTTTTGCTGCTATATAAGATGTGATTCCCTTTTATCCATTATCACTTCATAAATTGGAAGATTATGTGGTTGAATATTTTACATGCTTAATGAAGCCTTTAGGGACATATTTGGAAATATTTTGAAGAATAAATTTTTTATATTTTAGTTTTGATATTTGCAGTTTTGGGGTTTTTTTCCTTCTCAGAAGGACCTTGGAGCCAGTTTTAAAGATGCTAGAAAAGCTGGACAACTTGTTAAATCCAGTCAGGTTTCATTCATTAATACAGAGACAGGTGGTCTTCAAAAATATGTTTAATTTTATGTAAGTATGCTATATTTAGAAGGATTACTCAGATTACTCAGAGAATCTATGTGTTTTGCTAGAATACAGTGGTTCTTTTTTCCTTTTTTTAATTTTTTTTCCTTCTATAGTAACTGATAGAATGGAAAAAGACAAGAACTGTGAGAGAAGATGCACTGAAGGTTCAAATAGAGAGGTTCAATATCTATCTGTTGTATGACTTCCCACCTTTGTGAGATCATTGGTATGCAGTGGTCTACTAAGTTATTTAAATATGAGATCATATTCCTGTTAGAGTCATTAGATTCTCCAAATGATGATTGCTGAAAAAACAAATTTCATTTTCCTGAAATCTTATTAAAAATTAGTCAAGGATAAGTACATTTTAGTCTTCTCCCAACAAAAATGGTTGCTTTTTAAAGTTAATTACAAATAATTGAAGTAAAATAGAGGACCTTTCCCATGAATCAGGAAGGGACAGGTACAGTTGATGTCTGTTATTAGGCACTGCATTCCCCATTACTTTGGGTATCACAGTTGTGTGTGAACATATGAATGAAAAACCTAATCAGTAGTGTGGGAATTAAAGGACTCATCTGGCGCCAGTTCACTCAAGGTAATTTTCATTATCTTTGTGCAGTGGAGTCTGGTCCAAAGAAAATACTTGACAGCTTCTCTAGAATATATTTTCCTAAGGCAGCAGTAAAAATACACTCCAGAGAGTGAGGTGTGGTTTCAGATCCTGTTAGACAGAGAAGGCTGAAGTTGCGTTGTCTGTATTCCTAGAGAGTGCGTTAGTCACTCATTTAGTGATATAATAAAAGACAAAGGGAAAGCTCATCGCCACCTCAGCTGTTTGTTTAGAAAAAAAACTCATCCTAAATTTATGAATAGGTTCAAGTCAACCAAAATTAGGTATATTAACCCTCAATTTATTTTAATCAATCTGTAATCATGTTCCCTATGTCTGTTATTTAGCAATCTATACACAGGTAGCTCTTTCAAAACTCTTATCACCTATGTAATGTGAGTCTTTTCATATTCATATCCATGGAACTGTAGGTATATCTGGCCTGAAGTTGATGAGGAGAAACCAGCATCTCCCTACTCTCTAATATAATTCACTGGCTATATAAATGAAAATTGTATTGCATTTTTGTCTTACTGTTTACCCCTATCTGCCTTCTTTTACAGGATTGCAG
>VZRX01005637.1:3978-134806 GCA_013398075.1 Notiomystis cincta | reverse complement strand
GATTGCAGCTTTTTAGCCTTACTTTTTTTTTAATATATATATATATATATTTATTTATTTATATACAGGAGTAGGTTCCTCACTCATACTCATTTATACCTTATATTGATTGTTTCTTTGGGATTTTTTCTATATTTGATTTTCTTGACATTTAATACATCACATATTCAGTTAGATTCTATTCACTATCTTAAAACTTATTAAACTTCCAGTATTTCCCATTTCTCTGTTTAGCTAAGACTATTAATCTCTCTTGATAATTAGCTTTTTTATCTTTTAAAGTTTTCCTTGTTTATTGTCAATATTTTAGATCATTTTAGATGCTTCAGCTAATTTATTCTGGATGCAAAGGATGGAATTTCTTTGTGAATAAATACTTACTCCTCCACTTGATCCAAGAGTGAGGATCAGTGATCTTCTTTGTCTTTGTCCTAAAACCACACCTGAGATAATTTGCTTTCTTCTAGTTAGAAATAAGCAATTTGTGTTTGGTAGATTAGGATCATTTAATGTACTTTAATATTTGGAGGTTTTGGTGCATGTGTGGTATCAACTGACTAAAAGAATCCATAATACATGGACATTCGGCACTAATATTTAATTTGCATAAGTCCCAACAATTATATCCTTCCGTGAGCCTTCCATACCTCTTCATGTGTATACCTCACAATTTTTTAGTCCCATTTTTTCTCCATGGCTGTTTACCCTGAGTTAGACCTTTCCTCCTTGATATCAGATGTATCTTATCTTAACGCAGTCAGCCTAATGGAAGGCTGTTTAAAGTAGGATTCAGAATGTGTTGTTAGTACATAGCAACGTTCCAGGCTCAGGTCAGAGTCTGGGGTTGAAATTGGAAAGAACAAGGGGTAAACAGCCTTACAAATGTTTCATAAAGGACTAGAGATGTACAGAGATATGGCCAATATGAGTAACTTTCAGAGAAGAAATATTAAGCTTTCTTTTCAAAGATTAAGTTAATCTAGCTGTAGGAACAAGGTAGCATGTAATAGAGCAGACAAATTGCCACCCACTTTCTAATGTGATTTCTTCTGAAACCTCTGAAGCTGCTGTTTGACACAGAGCAATTCTATGAAAAACTTGCCTGAAGTCTGTGCTGCTTTTTGAAGAACACTTGAAAAATCCTCATGCTTTCTGCTGCTGTGGGGGAGGAGAGGAGGAGCAAGAATATTAATTCAGCCTTAAGAGGTTTCACATATCCCACAAGAGAGTAAAGTGACTCTAATTTAATTGCTGCTGCTCAGATAGGTAGCTCAAGACATCCAGTATTGAAGGCTTATCTCTGACCTTTATGTTGACCACAGTGATTAAGTTGGAAAGCCTTTAAATTTTAAAATAGAGAAGAGATACAGAATGTGAATCGCAGAGAGAGAGAGAATATAGAGCTGCATAACCTGATTTGTCTGCCACCAGCACTGTGTTGCTAAATATTTAAGTAAAGTCAATTTGAGAAAGTGGTGGGGTTTTTTTTTAATTTTCATTTTCTCTTTTTTGCAGTTCAACGCATTAATGGTATTATTTTCTATCTAGTTATTTCATGCAAATTTCTAAACCCCAGAAGAATCCTGTAGCTATTTCCTGAGGTTATTTAATGAACCAGCAATGCATAAGTAGTATGTGGGTTGAATCAACAACACTCATCTTAAGCATGATATGAATTACGATGACTTCAGGCTCAGGTTTAAAACTGGTAAAGGACATTTAGAGTAAAGGAACAGTAATTAGGAGTCACAGTTATATTTGGAATTGTAAACACAGAAATTAAATCAGTTGCTACAGACAATTACTACTAATTTTTTGCTGACTAAATCATTGGGGATCATTTGAGACCATGATGATGTGATTCAGACAACTTTGGCCAGTTTGGAACATTAAGGAAGTCTGAAATATGTTGTACAAAATAAGGCCTAAAATGAGATATGGAAGTGTATATAACCTTTTCTTCTAGTCTGTAGATTTCTGTTCCTTCATGAAAGAAAAACTTGAATGCCTGGCAGATGCATGTAAGGCATTTGTCACAGTAAATTCATTCCTCAAATTATATTATGCTCAAGTACAGTACTTCTTTCAGAAGTCTGACTTTTTTTTTTTTTTTTATTTGCCTGTTTTCACTGTATATCCTGTTGGAATGGTTAGACTAGTTAAAAGAAGACTTTTTTTTTTGAAGGGCAGTCATTCTCTTTCACCTTTCTTGTTCTGCTGTCCCTGTTATTGTCTTGCACATTTTTGACCACTCTGTTGTATTCTTAATAGAGTTTTTCTGTCTGCTTCATCTGGATGTCATTCTGTATTCACTCTCTGTATTTTGTTTTATCTGTAGGAATGAGACATTTTGACAAGGTCACTATGTAGGACATGTCAGAAAGCTGCATTTTGTTTCAGTCTGGGATGATGTCATCTCACTGATTTTCCCTATTCTTATGGTAGAGAGGTTTCTCTCGATATTTCTTGATAGTTTTTTATTTAATAGCACCTTACCTATCTTAATGTGGTGATTTAGACATACAAAACAATGCCAACCGTGTGGAGAGAGTTCTATCTGTGGGATCTGGGAAGGATTGCTAGGAAGTAGCTGTATTTCAGTCCTAAATTACACTCACAAGAAAAGAAGCTTTGCATTTATAGCAGGTTGGTACATTTGGGGGTTAGACTAGATGACTCTTAGGGGTCCCTTCCAAATCAAACTGATTCTATTACATCTGAAAAGTAAAGCTGACATATGTGGTCTTTGCTAGGAAAGTTAGGTGATCTTTTGTACACTCTGAAAGACCACTGAACTGTTTAAATATAAGGAGGAAGACCTTTAGCTTCATCTTTAGAAAAATAGCAGGAAAATAGGAAATGCTTCCTCAGCAATTGTATTGGCAATTTAGCAGGTATTAATACAGATTTATGAGGGGAAAGTTGTTTTTCTTAAAATAAAATATGTCTTTCACTCACACTGTCTCACATTTGCAAACACTGGAATGAATGTGTGTCTAAGGAGATTATTCAGCAGTCAGACATCCTTCTTGCTTGCATCCAGATAAGAGGTCCAGGTCCAATGGCAGGGAGAGCATGAGATGACAGCTGTCAAGTCTTCCTCACATCTCCTGTGTTCTTCATATGTAGGCCACTTTTCCAGGTTTTGGATATGCCTTTTTTTTACCTTTATGGACCTGCCAACAGCCTCTCTGTCCTTCCCAAGCTCTTTGAGTCATCACTCTTCAGTTTTTGTCTGCAAGGTCAGATTATCTTGTGAAGCTACACATTTGCTTGTGGTCTTGATGGACTGATAATCCATGTGCCTCCAAAAAGGGCCAGTCTAAGATGCCTTTTCCTCCTGTGTCTTTGCTTCTTGTGCTCCAGGATACAAATATTCCCATTCTTTCTTCATTCTCCCTTTCTATTGCAATTCTCTATAAAGGTAGAGGGTAATGACAGTAGTTTCCTTTTGAAATCAATATAATTTAAGAAACAAGCCCTAATTTCTTCTTGTGTTTTTATGACACTCAAAGGACCCTGCTTTTGAGTACTTCTTCAGTATTACAACACAAATTCAAATATTTGATTGAAGTATTAGTTGAAATAGAGATCTTTGTATGTAGATTGGGGCTGATTTTAGGAAATTTTATGGTATTATGGATCAGATTAATCGAACCCCTCTAGACCCAGCTTTGTTCAGCTGTAGCCGCTGCTATGTAAACACTTCATATGAGCAATGATTGTAAAATTGTAACTACAGACAAAAGCAATTATTTTGGGGTCACTTATCTTAATCAATAGCTATTGCACTGTTCAAACTCATCTCCTCCTCATGTAATGGACTGGGACAAAAACCCATCGATATGCCTGGACTTACCTCTCTAACAGTACGTGCTTCAGGGTAGGGGTAAAACTGTTGTTCAGAATGCAGAGACTTCAACTGTCAGCCAACCCTCTAAAGAGAGTGAGGAAAGAAATGCTCATGGAATTTTTTATACACTGTCACCGCCAGTCTCTAAAATCCAGGGAGATGGAGGAATTGGACATATAGGAACAAAGTACATTAGTGTAAAACATTGTGCCACACCCTATGATTCATTATATGTCATCATATTTACACAAAAGTGTAACAAAACAGTTACTGAAGGAAGTTCTTGAGCAAAATGTGGCCTCATCATTCTAAATAATTGCCTTTTCTTGCTTTTTTTTAATCACGATTAATTTTAAGGAAGCATGTACCTGCTTAAAAAGAAAATGTACATAATGATGAAAATATATTGTTCAATATTATATAAATTTGATTTTTTTCAGGTTTGCTTTTCACTCAGGTTTGCCACTGAAACAGACTTTTAAGGAGAAGAGGGGTTTTATAGCTAAATGGAAATATTAAAAATGAAAATGTAAATGTAATTACTTCTACTGTGAGAGCTGCCCAGTGTTGAAAAAATATTATCTCCAAAGAGCAAGTCTTTTGGTCATCACAAAAGTGAAGTGTGTGATTTAAGATTATGTTAAAAATATTTGTTTGAGTGCAATGCTGTCTGCTTATATTTGATATTGTGTTGTATTATTTGTATGAAAGCCCTGCTCTCTTCTTAAAAGCTTCAAATTCTCAAGATGCTTTTTAAACCTTAGCAATATCTATCCTGTGAAGGCAATTATTTATTGTATTGCATTTTTGCTGTTCATGTGCTATTGATTTAGATCAGGATGAAAGAAGGCTGAATCTGAAATTGTTTCTTAGTCATCTCTGTTTGAAAGACTGGTATGTTCATGGTACTGAGGAATGGTACTGTATTCAAATGTGCAGATGAAAGGCAAAATAAATTGTTGTCTTAGGTAACTTCATTAGAATCAACAAATTTACCGTCATTATGGCTGCATGCATATAGACTTCTAGTCTGCTGGCATAATTTCTGACAGCTAACTGTGGTTGCAAATCATTGCAGTGTTACACTGTTCGTAGCAGTGTTCTCAACATGTTGAGATAATGGAGTCTTTCCATTTTGTGGGTGCTGAAAGGCAAATTAGGTTCTTTGGAGTCACATGAAGCTGCAGAATAGAAGTATGGTTTTAGGGCCTTTAACAGAGTTTTACCCTGTTTCAGGGAGGTTAGGAAAATTTACAGTATTATGTATTTCTCAGCAATGGCATCATACAACAGCCTAAAACTCATCACAGTCAAAAACTGTTGTGAAATTTTAGTAATCTGATTTTTTTTTTCTTCCTTCACAGGAGTGTGGTTGTACCAGTAAAGAAACCCCCTCCAGGTAGTCTGGCTGTTACCACCGTTGGAGCTGCCACAGCTGGGAGCGGACTGCCACCGGGTAGTACACCTAATATATTTGCTGCAACAGGAGCTACACCAAAAAGTATGATTAATACAACAGGTATTGTCCTTAAATATTCTTGTGAACCTCATTTTGTCTTTGTTTTTTGTTTTGTTATGTTTAGTGGTGTTTTGTTTTATTTTAATCATCTTCGTGTTGCTGTGTTTTTAGTTCCAAAATAAAACCTGGAAAGATTAAACCTTTGCCTTTATTAGAGAAAGTGTTTTCCACTTGGTCTATATTTATAATCTTGATTAATGCACATTGGACTTGCACAACCTAAATAGCCTCAATATTGTTTTATAAGTGTAGTTAAAATTGAAATGAGGTAACTTTTCTGGTGCTCTGCAGTAGAGGATGTTTATGTGATACATACCAATTAATCCCTCCTTATGTATCAAAGAAAGTAAAGACAAGTAGCTACTTAATAAACGTATTGTAAATTGTAGAGGGTGAATATTTTGGACAATTACTGTATGCCAGTGAAAATTATGCTCTTTTAGAAGTTTTCTTTGTAAGAAAAGACTTAATTTAACTGAATTCGTGTCTTATCAGTGGTTGTTTATTGTGACCTGTAGAAGGAGGACTAGACCTTCTTTTTAAATTATTTATAATAGTAGTAATGAGATTCTCTATCATAAAGGAGCCTATTTACAATGCAGACTGTGGTTTCCATTGAGAAATGGATCCTCTACTGAGAACAACTGGTATTTACTTAAACTCCTTTGAAATGTCTGGCTATAGTCTGTTTTCTTTCTAAAATAAGGAAAAGCACTTGAGAGAAGAGCTCTCTTCAAGGATATCACAACTTCAGTCAAGGGTTGAAAATGTGAAAATCTCTCTGGGGTTGCAGCAAGTAGAGGGGGATGCTTTTGGCACCTTCTGCTTTATGGAGTAATATGAAGACACAGTAATTTTTTTCTTTCCTTTTGCAGATTGCCTTTAAAACCTGGTAATAGAGCTTTGATTTTTCTAAGCATGAAGGAAAAAAAAAAAAAAAGTCTTAAAATCTAATTTTCCTGAGGCAGATGGGAGGAATGAATACTTTCCATTTGTGTAGACACTTCTGTTAATCTTGAATGGATTTCCTTTTAGGTATTATATTGTGCAAAAAATATCCTCCACTGGAAACCTTGTTTTCCAAATGATACTGAATAGTAGTAAGCTTTTCAGTTCTTCTCACTGATTAAATATCTGAACTATTTTGGCGGGAATGTAGTGGCTCTTACTTGTAAGTAATTCCATTTAAAAATCAGTCATTTCCCCAGTACTGTTCCTAATAGAGGGCAGTATTACAGAAGCCATGGTACATTCACTATGGATTAAAGGCTCCTTTTTTGACAGATCTTACAGTTTCTTTTTTTTATGGCATGGTTTTTGATCCTAATCTATGAATTAACTTGATTAAATGAAAAGTAGTGATTGAATGGAATTTCAGCAAGTATGAGGTTTAGTTAGAACTGTATATATACTGAATTCTATAGTAAAGCATTGTATGAGGATTTGAATTTTTAAAGATTTAAGTTTTATATTAAAATTTTAGAAATGCTAAATATAATAATCACAGTTTTTAAAAATTGAAAATATTTAAATAAATATTAGATTAAAATGTTCATTTTGCCATTTTAATTAAGCTATGCCTATGAGTCAAAACACTGACTCATGTATGTCAATTTTTGAGACATATAGACTATCTAAAAACTTTCTGGTTTATATACTTTTAATCTATGAAATATCTATGTTATTAATTATTTTAAATTAGTGTATAGAATTTAATTAAACAGCACCCTTTTTTTTTTTTTCGCTATGATAAAAAGGAAACCGAATGCAATTTGTAAGAAACACTAGATGTCCCCCCAAACCTATTTACAGTTGTTTTTACAGTATGTCACAGATACTCTAGAAATACAGTTATGTCTAGAAGGTGTATTCTGTGCTGGACTTATGTGAAAGGTGGTTTTTTCAGTTATTCATGGGCTGCAGTCAGTGTTTACATTCCATCTGCCGTCGCTGTCACAGTCAATGTCATGTCACGATTTAATGAGATGTATGTTACTGAAGTCCCTTAGTGCTGTGAATGCATCTTTGGGGAGATAGGTTTTCTTCCTTCAGCTTTTTATGTAAGAAACTGCCTTTATAGTGTTTTTAGACTGGATTTCTGTAATTCATATCCTGATTCTTACTTCTGTGTTAATCCAATAGTTCTAGGTCTATTTGAGCTTCTGGAAGCCCAGCTTTGCAACTGCATTTTTAGACAACCTTAATCAAGAAAATTTTTCTTTGAAGGAAAAGGGAATAAACAATAAAAATATGTATTTCCTATGCATAAATAAATAAAAATATGTGCATAATATAAATACACATGCACACACAGAGACATATATGTATGTGAAGGCTTAATCTTTTTTAAGATATCCTATTCTCAGTTAAGTTGCTGTTCCTAGGTTGAGATAGCCTACCTTATATTTTTGTGTTTCTCAGTGTGTTTGGGTACATTTAGAATTTGTATTTAATCCAGGTCAGAACACACAGCCACAATCCATCTCCCAATCCCTTTATTAAAAAAACAGCCTAAATCAGTTCCTTATCTAAATCCTGAACTTCACCAGCTACTTTTGTGTCAGCAAGCCCAGAAAATCCTGTTGCATTTTGATACTGTTTGGAATGTAAATGTTCTTAAACGAGCTAGTCAAATCCTAATCTTTACCTTAATTCTTTTATCAGTAAAAAGTATCTAAAGACAAATTAAAAAAAAAAAAAATCATTCCTGCTGCCAGAGTATTTTTCACACTTACCAGCATTTGACATCTACTTCACTGCTGGCTGGCTGCTTAAGCAGTTAAGAAACCATAAATGCTTTGTAGATCTTGGCAGAAAACTGAAAAATAATATATACCTGTGTAATGCAAAGGACAGTGATGTATCAACTGCCAAAAGTGACCAGAAAGAGGGAGTTAACAATTATCATTTTTGAAAATGGCCAGAATAACGTCATTGATCTCTAAACTGGAGTTCTTCACCCCTCAGTGCTAACTTGGATAAATCTTGTTGCCTGTCAGCCTCTTCTGTGGCAGCATTGCAGTCCCTCAGGCTTTGAACTCCAACTACAAGACTGTTTGTAGCTACCTCTCTTGCAGTGATGTGTTGCAGAAGGACTGTGCAGAACAGGGACAGCATTTATCACAGCACTCTCACTGTTCATGGCCTCTCTGAGCCTTTGCTGGTTTGCTTCAGAGAGGCTGAGCTCACAGCACCATTTCAGCAAACATGATAGATTGGCATTTAGAGTCTAAGTTTAGCCCTTAGCTCTGACCCAGATCACTTAAAGTATAAATGTATGCTCTGTGTGCATCTTTTTTTCTGGGCAGCTGTTCACAACCCATTGAAATTATACTCCCACTGCCCTCCTTACTTTCAAGATCTTACAATTCTCCTTGACTCAAGGAAGGAAACAGAAAAATTGTAATTAGTGCCTTAATACACTTCAGACACTAACTTCCTCCATTACTTCCTGAAATGATATACATTTTCTATCTTCCCTGTCATTTTTTTAATTTCTATTTTATTTTCTGCCTGTAGTTGCAACTGGGCAGCCAAGTGTGCATATATAAATACATTTTAAAAAATATTTAAAATTCTATTCTCTACTCAAGCTCATCCTAAGTATACCGTTATTTTAGAAAGATCTTGCTTTACAGGATGATGTAAAATTATTTTCAAATTTGAAATATAATTTGGGAATAATGGAAATAAGGTAAGGATTCATTTTGCCTGATTTTAAATAGATTTCAAGCTTATTATTTTTATACCAGCAAAGTATTGTATAAATTTGTATGATAATCATATGCAAAGGTTTTCAGTATTTTAGAAAAAATAACATTATTTCCATACTTATAACTAGATTAATAATACAAGGACTATTTTAAATGTTTTGTTTCTTAAGACTGAATTAAGATTTGTGTTTTTTGGGGGACAGGTGCAGTAGACTCAGGATCTTCTTCTTCCTCTTCGTCATCCAGCTTTGTAAATGGTGCTACTAGCAAAAATCTGCCAGCTGTCCAAACTGTTGCTCCAATGCCAGAGGATTCAGCTGAAAATATGAGGTACACAAGTTCTATCTTTTAAAATTAATGATAATTTCTCCTCCTAAATTACTGTAAAAAAAATAGCTCATTTAATGTGCATTACTGTAGTTTTACATATGCTACAGTGTATATAACTTCTGGGCACTAAGGATGTGTATACTAAAATAACACTTCACTGAAAAGTCTGAGTTTTTCAACTGAAGAGCCTAACTTGCTCAAACTATGCCAGACACTAAAAGTTCATTAAAGTAATTTTTCAGCTAGCTGGTTTGTTTGTTTGCTTGTTTTTCTTTATTCAATAATGATAGCATAAATTGGAAAGTGAGCAGTTTGGTAATGGAGCACTAGGAAGTGGAAGGAGACAGTCAACCTCTCCTGAGCAAATGAAAACCTGTGTTAAACTGGAGAGAAAATTCCAGACCTGTATTTGTGCAGGTCACTAAATGGGCACCCAGTCTGACACCCTCTTGGTGCTGCAGTAATCTCATGCCTAGGGGTAGCTAATACCTCTCTTTCCCTGACTGGCAGCCAGGAAAATGCCCCCAGAAATTCCTATTAAATATCTTGTATAATAGGTTATTATCATATAAAGGTTTTGCTGGAGCAATTCAAAGCCAAGTTTTTCCCCTTGTCAAGGTGCCCACACATCTGCCCTAAAAAGCTGACCTGGCCATACCAAGGAGTGTCCTTATGTCCCTTAGGTGGCTGCCAATGCAAGTGTGGCTGTAAGGACATTGGCATGCACACAGCAAGAGGGGTGTTCACAGGCTGTTCACGAGGTGTGAAGCTTAGAATCTCATGCACAAGATTGCATTCCCTAATAAACTGGAAGGGAAATAAATCTAAATCAGAGGCTCTACATAACCCATTAAAAAATATTAAAAAATCAGTGTTTCAGTGACTGAACACACAGTCAAAAAAATTCCTTCTTTGGATATCTGAAGGGTATACCTGAAGGGTCAGATGAATTATGCAGGTGGAATCACAGCAATGGGTGCAGGCACAGGCTGAAGGCAGAAGCTGGTTCCCCTTCAAAATGATGCAAATGTTCAAGGAGAGAATAATCATTTGTAAGGTGTTATTTATTGCTTGACAGTTTCATGAGGCAAATTAATAAAATTGAGGTGTAATTAAACCACTTCTTTTCCTTCTTATCTTCATATGCTAGGACAATGCTTGACAGAGGGAGAAATCTTTTTCAAAATTTAGATATGCATGGTAAAATTCTTGGTAGACCAGAATATGTATGTAAATTCATTTCCATTTTAAAGTAATAGTTTACTTCTTTAAGATAATACAGCAGGTTTTTAATCTTGATGTAAGAGTTCCAGCAGGCAAAGGTGTTACACTCAGTCAGGTTTTGAAAGGGAAGAAGGAACCTACCTGAAGGGGTACAGCCCTTAGCACACAGCTGACATTCTCAGGCTATTGCTAGTTTCTATCCCCAGACAAAGGAATATCATTTCTGGTATTTAAGAAGCAAACAGAAGTCACAACACCTCTTCTCATTGTATAAGGAAGAATTAAGGACTGTACCATGCTGCAAACAGCCTCAACAGACAGAGAAGTCTAAATGCAAAGACAAAGTGATGTACCTGGGATTGTGTTCTCTCAAAATTGAAGAAAAGAATATTGCTTCTCTTGATATCTGGGCTAGACCTCTTTCTCATATGCTGCATTGCAATATCAAATGTTATTATTTGAAAGCTTGAATAAACAAGCAAGTAGCTTGTGATTGTTTGGGGTGAATAAAAATATTATCTTTTCAAGATTTGAAATATGTGTAAAATCAGATTTAAGCTGAGATGGTGAAATAGACCTATACTTGAATATTTGACATTTTTCTTATGTATGAAAATAAAAATTTTACTTGTTCTGGAGTAGTCTGCAAATACTGTGGAACTTATGATGCTGACACACTGCTGACTCTGACATGACATTTCCATTTACTTAAAGACATTTAAAAACTGTAAAGTTTAATCAAATGATAGTCATCTTCTATTCTAAAGAAGCTAACAGAAACTTTTAAAAACAGGTGTGATTTGACATCATTTAACTTTTATTGTGAAGTGTTCTTACAATCATGGTCTCTGTTTTTTTCACAGTATCACTGCAAAGCTTGAAAGAGCTTTAGAAAAAGTGGCCCCTCTCCTGCGAGAAATTTTTGTTGATTTTGCCCCTTTCCTGTCCCGAACATTATTGGGCAGCCATGGACAAGAGCTGTTGATTGAAGGTACTGTTTCTGAGATTATATTATTTTAGCTATAATTCATTTGATAAGAATTTCTTTCTATTTTCACTAGACTTTATATAACTATTTTTGATAAATGAATTAATCAGTTGTTAATACATTGTGATTTCACTTCCTTGCATTTAATGTCATTTAAAGAAATTAAAAGTGATAGCTTTTGTACCCTTTTTTTTCCCTGAGATGCTGTGTAATGATACATCCTGTCACAAAATACTCTCTATAGTTTGTCATTCTCTCCTCAGAATAATTCAGTGCTTCAGCCTGACTTTGAGAAACTAGTAAAAATAAAATTTAAAAGTGTAATCTATTCCCACAGAAGAAAGCAAAAAGAAGACTGTGTTCCAACATTATTGATGCCTGTATCTCTATTTGGTAGAGTTGTTATTTCCTCAGGCAGGTCAGTTGGATTCACGCAGGCAGATAAAAGCTGCTCCTAGAGGGGGGATATAAATTGATAAAGTATCCTTGACCACTTTCAAGGATTTTTATGGGGTTTATGTGCTGTCTTTACTACTTCATAGTTAGAAAATTTGCCTCATAAATGAGGCAGGAAGAAATGCAGAAATGATGCAGAAAGTGCAAATATGGCAAGCTCATGAAGAAAGTAATGAATCAGTAGTAATGCAACTAAAATAGTGAAGAGGGAATTTGTATGAGCATGCCCTGCTCCCTGATCATGTATTCAGAGGAATATATTCAGCCAAGCCAACTTTTTACTTCCAGGATTGTTATGAGACACAATTCACTGAGAGCAAAAAGTCTCATTCTGACAAGGCTTATAATATGTGAAGATCTACACAGAAAAAATACAGCTTTGTGTTCAAATTCTAAACCTCTTTCTATTATACCTAAACATAAGAGTATTCCATGATTACTTCTCAGTGTTGGCTCTACTAGAAATATTTACATCTTGTAACTGAAATTTTCTAGAACCTTTTCTTCTTTTGTCTTATTGTTTGATAATACCAAGGAATGGTTTAGTAATACTCAGAAGCTTCAGGTATTTTTTATTGTTAATTTTATAGCTGTGAGTAAGTTGCACTTTTCACTTAATGACATGTAAAGTTAGTGGTCTGAGAGTCACATTGAGATGATTGTAGTTAGGTTCTTAAATCTCTTATTTCAATGAAGTTGGTTGCAAAATTTGTAGCAGCATTATCCTTTTTCATTGGGCAATTGATTAATTGCATTATAGGTTTTATAAAATATTACTAAAGTTGTCTTGGTTTTACCTGAGTTCTTTTACTGATTAAAAAAAATTCTTCATTGATGCCGTTCTGATTTTGTCTTTTTGTCAGATCCATAGCATGAACAAGGCTATAACAGTTCCCAGGCAAAGACTGAAAAGCTAGAGGTCACAAGAATCTCACAACTATACAGCAGTATTTTATCTCACTGCTTATCCAGAAAGAAATATGTTTTGTTGGCTGGTTTCTGGCTTATAGCATGTTTCTGATCACTGCTTGGAGTGTCATTCCATACTTTGCCCCATCGATGACTTAGCCACCCAATTCAGAATCAGAAAACATTGTTCACAAACCAAACATCAAGTTCCAAAACAAGTAGTGACCTTCCCATCATTTTTTTTAATGTTTTGTCTAACCTCCTCTTCAATCACTCTCTCTTTCCTGATTTCTAAAAACCAATAGTCCTTTCTTCCCAAGATATTGAAATAGCAATCTGTGAAGTAAAAAATCCAAGCATGCCATAGATTTTTATGCTGTGGAACTTGAATTTTTCTTTGCCACCTCTAAAATACTTGGGCTTTTTTTTTTTTCTTAACAGAGGATTCAGAGTTGTTTTTATAGTCATTGTGTACTTCTGATTTTTTCTCTCTTCACTGCCTCCATGAAATCCTTTTTCTCAACTAAACTGAATTCTTGCCTAGTTAAATTGCCTTTGAAAGAGAATTCCAAATTCTCTCTTAGTTTGATACCTGATTTACTTTGAGAAATTTCCTGTCATTGTACATTGAAATTGCTTACCAATGGTAGTCTTGAAGTATTTGAAAGTGCTTTCCAGGTAATGACTCTGCAAAACTAAGGGGTTTAGTGGTATTAATCAGGATATGAGAATGCATAGAATTCCTGTGGGCTTTGATAATTGAAATTTTATTTTTTTTATCTGGCAAGCAGTAATTAACTTGACACTTTTATGTGCAATGGTTTAATTTATAACTTTATACATAAAGATTTTAGTTATAAGAATCAGAAAGGAGCAAATAAACTTTCTATAATTAAATCTTAAGGCACTTTTCTGTTTTTCAAATTGATCACCATAAAAATACCTGTTGCATTCTATGAAGCATGTACTTTCAAGCTTGACATAATACATGAGCTGATGAAACCTTTCCTTTGCTGTTTTTCAAAACCTCCTTGTGATATGAAGTTTTTCCCCTATTACATTTTGCTTAAATCTGAGTACTGTTAGACATCCTTGAGGGCATGTGCTTTTCCCTGAAGCTCTTTCTAGTGCTCTTTTGCATATGTGTGTGTAAGAAATGCTAAATCATTTTCAGATTTGGTAAGAATGTATACAGTCTTGTAGCTGACTGTGCATACTGAAGAGTACAAAATAAAAGAGAGAAAAAAACAAGATTGATTTTAAAACTTCTAAAACAGTTTAATCATGCAAATTTTCTAGAATATCTGATGCTTTAACATAGATGTTTTCAATATATTTTTGGAAATGTATATACAGCTTAGTTATGATTTCATCTTTTTGTAGTAGTTCAGCTGCCTCAAACCTTTGGTGAAAAATCTTGAAGTCATATCCTTTTCCATCATACTTTATCATCATTCAGTCCCATGGAAGACTGGCTGATCTATTTTTTGAGTAAATTATACTTAATATCTTAGTGCCTTCTTAACTTTTGATTAGAGTTGAAATGGACAGTATGCAATGATCTTGTCAGTCTAGACCAAAAACTTAGGCCACTAATACTTGAAATAGTTCATTTTTCTTGTTCTGGTAAATTCCTAAATGTGACTGGTAACAGAGGAACCCTATCAGGCAGTAACCTGAAATTGCAGAATATATTTATTGGTAAAACTCCTCATCTATTTACTCTACTAAAATTACTAAATTACTAATTACTGAAATAGTTACTTGCTCCTTTTTCCAAAACCAATTCTTTCTTCAAAGGTAACTTACACTCAACTGAATTTCAAACATTTCATCCACTTCTCAGAATATTTTATAAGTAGAAAATATTGTCAGTGATGGGCTGAAGGGGACTTTTCTTGCATTTGAATGCAAATAGCTTCAAACAGATTATACCAGAACCAGCCCAACTCTGCTGTGGTTCATCAACTGAAGTTCTTCAATGCCTCAGAGAACAGAAGTTGCAAAGGTTAAAATCGTCCATACAAAATATAATTGGAAACAAACATGCAATGTGTGTAGGTCACATATTTGAGCTTAGCACAGCTCATTGTGGAGTTCCTTTTAACACTTGCATAGATATGTTTTCACTAACTAGTTTCCATATGGTCTGCAAATTCCCTCCATGTAAAGTGCATTACAACATTCGAGCTTTTAGGTGAAAATGTTACAGGCAAGTGTAATGTGATCTGTAGCCGAAAGAAAAGCTATATCCTCCTTTTGTCAAGCACAGATGGGTAGAAGTATTTCCACTACAGCTATTCTTGGAGTGTCTGGAACTGTAAGAATAGGTCCACACCTGAAAGACTGTCACATAGAATGCTTCCCCTTCTTTTGAGTGAGGTACCAAAGAAACTTCACTGGTGCTTTTACTTTGCTGTATCATTAGCTGGGTAGAAGGTCAGCCAGGTAGCCCTTCTCCAAAGGATTCCTGATGAATTTCTTGGTGTACATTTGATATGTTTCTGATACAGGCACAATTCAAGTAGATGACAGAGAGAATGTTTTTATGCTGATAGGAGCAGAATCTGTTTCTCCTCATTAACTCACCACATGGCCCTATGAAAATACTCAGTAGAGGTGCTGATGGGCTAGCTTTCTATCGTGTTTGACAGGAGGTTTCTTGAAACAATTCAGAAATTGCCCAAAACATTCCTTTGGAAACCACGGATAGAACTTGGTTGCTAAATGACACTACTCTAAAAGCTCCCCAAGACCTCAAGTGTTACATCACTGTGGCATCTACCAATACTGGCATCTGGCACAATTAGTTTCTGATTGAAGAATACTGAATTTTGTATTAGGAAAAGCAGGACAACCATTTTCCTCTAGATACTATGGTAATCCAGAAATCCTTTATGCTTTTTGGGGAAAAATTACTTTTTTGGAGCTTAACATGCCCCTTGTGTTTCTCTTAGAAACTTTTCAGAACCTTTGTATTATGGTGCTCAGGAAGGAGCACAGATGCTATAAAGTAGAAAAATGCATGTTCTTGCAGTATTTTTTTTCCCCTGTACATGTTATTCTCTCATTCTTTTATCTTACTCTGCCACATCCAAAATATTTTAGTTTGTGTGTCCAAACATGCTTCCTTTCAACTAATTAAAAATATGGTAATTGCCCTACCAGTCTATAGCACAACATGTAGCCAACATTTTGAACAAAACAAATAACTTAATAAACATTAAAAGCCAGATTCCAAATATCCAGATGCTGAGTCCAGCTTCTAAGAGCAAAGAACATAGATCCATCCTAGAGAGTAGGAGATGAGAGACAAAGCCATGCAAAGAATGGAGGGATTGCCAAAATAATTGGGATGCTTGGCTCACTTAGCTCACTGCTGAGGCAACAAAGAGTTGTCCAGTGCCTTGGAAGAATAGATGAGGAGGTGATTTCATTTCTGTGCACAAATTTGGTTAAACTCCACTATCTTGTTCTGTAGTCAGCACTTCAAGAATGATGCACACACTGCAGAGGTATCAAGAGAGCAGGGCACAAGAGTGATTGATGGATGGGAGATAAACACCATGAAGTACAGTGTAAGGAGCTTGATATGTTTGATGAATCAAAAAGAGATAAAAAGAAGTTAAATACTATGGGATGCCCTAGCGTTTTCACCAAAAGAATGCCTAATGAGGGTAAATATAACTGGAAAACTTTAACAGGGCTTACCCTCAATGCTGCTTGTAATCATATGACTACAAGTCTTCAATCCAGAGGAAAAATGTCATGTATTTTCTGGATGCTTTTGGAGCTTCTTTGTGACTTTTGAGCACGTGAATCATCATTCTGTCTGTGCCACATCATGGAAGGAATGATAGTCTGCATTAACCTTAATTTGCCCTAACATTGCCTTGACTGCATTTGTTCACGTGGTGATAGACAGGTGTACTTCAGTATCAGCTAGCCACCTGCAGAAATCAGTAAAAAAACAGTGGGTTTTTTTCCTTGTTCTGCAGCTGACTGCATCTTAAGTGTAGATGCAGTCAAGAATATATCATTTTCCCTTGAGGCATTGTAGATGACCAGTGCTTATGTCACTTTATAAAATAAGCCTTTCTTCTGATTTTTTAAATGTGTGTATATCTATAAATTGATTCTCACTTTTTATATAAGAAGTTCCTTAATCATTACCTCGAAGCTCATTTTAGTATGAGACATTTTCTCTGCATAATGAATTTGTCTTTTTGGGGAAACCTTATGTAGGGCTCATGCCAGCTATAGTTTGGTCTCAGATTTCAGAGAGCTCTTGCAATTATATGACTGCACAGTTGCATATGTACTTTAATATGATTTTTTTTGAGAACATGAAACTTACGTGATTGCACTGAGTGAGGAGGATTAGCCTTTTAATTTCCTGATAACTTCTCAATGTGTTGGCCAATTTCACCAGTGTAACAGAGGTTGCTTAAAAGATGCTGGTTTTACACAGTATTCCCAAATATAAATAAAATGTTTAGAAAAAAGATACCCTATCTTGGGTTGGGATTAGGGTGTGTTTCTTACTCACCTTCAATATTTGCTCTGCACTATTATTTGAGGTATGCCATCATCACTTAGTAAAGGAATGGGAAACTGAATAGTAACTCAGAATAATCACACTCAATTAATTTGTAATATACTGTGTAATATACTGTATTGGTACAATACTGTGGGTGTTGCAGCATAAGGAGCAGGAAAGCAATTCATAAAGCAGGATTGAGGGGGCAGTAGGAACTCAGCCCTGTTAGACGTCAGAGAATCCCTGTTAGAAATCAAGGTGAATGTTAAAGCTTTCTGTGGAGAGGTCAGGCCAGTGTCATTTGCAGTAGGTGTCTCACTGGACATGATAACTCTGTTCAGTAAAGATGAGGAATCTTAAGGATTATTTGGTCTGTACTGGGTCAGGAACTCTGAATTGATTTTCAAGGCTAAGCTCATAATGTATTCCTTCTCCTCCATGCCACATCCCACTTCTTCCTTTCCATGTGCCCTAGGTGCCCAAGTGTACCTTCTTCTCTGTCTAGGAAGAGATCATGCTGCAGGTTAAGCACAGTGCAGTTAAATCCAGTGAATTTCCTGACTCAGTCATCTATAAGACAATTTTCCTGAATTTATGGTAGTGGGATTCCTATTTGTAGATTCCTTTTTATCTTCATTATAAAGACTTGCAAAAGGATCCCAGAAAAATCACACTACTCTCTGAAGTTAAGCCCTGTTTACATAGTGAGGCTGGAATAATACTAATTTACAGATAATGCTTTTCTTCAGTAAGTTAAAATTTGTGTTTTCCTTTTGTACTTTAAGAATTTCTGCAAGCAATTTGCAAGATTAGGTTTTTAACATGAGGAAAACCATAGATCATTTTGAAACGGGGCATGAAATCCTCCAATAGATAAAATTTAAAATACTGCTGCTGTTTGAAAACCTGCCTGCACACATTGTAATCCATTCATAAACAGGAAAAAGATAAATTTCATGAATTTTGAACTGACAGGCTATCTATGGGTTTGTCGGAATTTTTTTTAAGAAATTCTCTGTCTATGGTTGTTATGATCAGCTCCTTGTATCTTACTGAAAGGCCCCACAGTGTGCTCGTTTCTGCACACACTTGCAGACTGATCATGGATTTTACTAAAAACACATGAAGACAGAAAACCACACCAGTTTTCCACAAGACTGTATGGTAGGAACATAGAAATGCTGAAGGGCTAAATGTATATTCAAATCTGCCTATTTATTTACACCCACTCCAGAGAGTCAAGGTTCAAAGCTTTGCAACTTCCAAGGGTTTTTAGAATAGGCTCCTAGTGACAAGACAGATGCCACTTCCGAGAACTGAAGAGCAGGTGCCACAAAAGAAGTCTCTATTCTTTATCCACATTGAAATCTTCAAACTATAATGACTCCAATACAAGTTACAGAACATTTTTCTTGCACGTAATATTCCTTTATGACATCTTTGAAGGGATATCATTACAAACACCAGAAAGAGGATACACATTCATTCAATTTTGATTTAACTCTTGATTTACTGAAGTTCCTGTGTGCAGAAATATGTTTTGAACAGATGTTTAACATGGCAGGAAACATTATAGATCAGAGATCCAGATAGCAACTAGGAAATGCATAGCATCTGGCACCTTTTTGAAAGTAAACCTGCCAATAATTAATTACACATATGAGCCACTCTATCCCTGTCTAATGACTTGGACACTTACTAAGATGTATTAGACTATGGAACAGAGGTTAACTGCTCATGGCCTCTCCTCTGTCTCTGACTTGTGTGGTCTCAGTGTAACTTAAGGGTAGAAATTGGTTTTGGCACTCTGATTTTATGTCATTGATTACATTATCATTATTACATTGATTAATAATCAAGATGCCTTTACAATCCAAAATGTGAAGAGTTCCCATTGGGCAGAAATTGGAGTTCTTCTGTTGCTTTGACAATGGTGAGAAAAAAAATGACTGAAATTCTGAGACTAATTGTAAAGTTTAGGTAGGAGAGTGCAGATGTAAAAAAATAAAATAATAATAAATACATGTCTTCAGGAAAAGCAAAAGCTGATACAGTGTAGTCAGGTTTACTGGAAAGTTATCCTTGAAAATATAGAAGCCACTAGATATTTGAAGTTACTAAATTAGTGTTGAAAGCGCTATTATAACACTTCTGTTATTAGGAAGCGAAGAGTACCAACTGCTGTTCTTCAAAGTATATAAGGAAATGCACAAAATACTGGAGTCTTTAAAGAATAAGAAAAGGAGTTAGTTGTTTGTGATCCCTGGGTCCCATTTACTTCAGCAGTATGAGCCACTTTCTCATAAATTTCTTTTCCAAGCTAGTAGCCTTCCAGTTGCAAGCCAAAAGGCCTAGAAAGGACTGGGCTTTTTGCCTTAGAATTCTAGAAAAATACCCTCCCTGATGGCCATTTCCCTGATACTCTCCTTGACAGTCCATCTTTGTTGTAATCCAGTTTCTGTCTTCCTTCTTGCTTTAACTTTCAGCTTTCCTGGAAAATACCTTTTTAAGTGAGTTTCCCTACTAACCTACTATCAAAAAAAAACACCAACCAAAAAACCCCAAAAAACCAGAAAACAAAAGGTAGCAAGAGAGCTATTTAAAGTTATTTCAAGGCAATAATTTTTAGAAGACTGGAGAAAGTTCTTAACATGTGCAGGCACTGCCGTAACACAGCCTGTAGGTGGACTCATCATATCAGGTATACAGCACTGCTGAATGGTAACACTGGACTAAGTTGTACAATATTTCAATTTTTTTTTTTAGAACAGCCACCTTTTCCCCCCTAATTATTTTCTCCTCTACTGTCCAGGTCCAAAGAAAAACGAGGTGGTATGCCAAAAAGGTATTCAGTATCTACAGGATGTTCATGCTGTGACTGAAGCTCTCCACAGGCAGAGGTTCTCTGGTTCTTATTCCACTTAATTCATCATTCAGAACTCAGCAGGGGACTCTGCCTGATTTTGGACTTGAAACAGTCAGGCTGGTATTTGCCCCAGCCCTTGTCCTCTAAAGGCTTAAAAATGGAATCAATCTACTTTATTACACCAGCAGTGTTTTCCAGAGAACTACCTAACTCTGATAATCTATAGGGTGCAAATAACATCTCTGTATCAGATATTACCCTGAAAGATGTATTTCTCATGAGACATAGTAAAATAATCCTTTTCCATAGAGTCTGAGTTCTATGACCAGGTTCTTTACAAAATTAATCTCATTAGGGCTGGTCACAGTTTATCCGTATATATTCCTTAAATTTCTCTCTACTTATCAACTGTTCTTATGACCCAGATTGAAACATTTTAATTAGTGACCAAATTTACCAAATTTCCTTACTGGTCCTGATGATTTAAAGGAACCTCTTCAGTTCATCCTGTTGGATATGGATTTGCTTGTTTCCATGCCTTCAAGGCTTAAAAAAAAGAATATTGCACAGAAACTATTTACTTGAGAAACTACTACACTTGAATTTTAGAAATATACCTGTTTAATAGAAATATATCTGGTTTTCTGCTAGGGAAAAAAAAAAGTTAATTATAGTATAAACATTAAAGAACCATCTAGCTTGATTTACCTGGATGTTAACAGACTCCCTAAATACCTGGGATTATTTTTGCAACAACTAAGATTCTATGTATTTACTGTGTTCAGGGCAACTTTATATTAAATTTTACTTCCTTCAAAAAATCCTCAGATCTGCTAAACATCTACTCTCTTATATAATATTTTTGTCTGATGGTGTGTGGAATTTTATGATTCAGGGTTTTTATACTTCTTGTCTGTGGAGATTTTCTTGCAAGGAGAAACCCTCATGCTGAAAGAACATGTCAGACATCAGAGACAGTTGTGATATGTCAAATTAAGATGGCAAAGTGATGTCAAAGCGGGTCTAGGGAGAGCCCATAACAATGTTACTGTCAAGTAAATAAAGAAAACTGAAACACAAGAAATACAAGTTATTTCAAGAGATCTATGACTGTGGTAGGTTTTTGTGTTTTGAGAGACACTGTTTCAGAATGATTACCATTTGTCAGTAGGGCTTCAGGACAGAGGCGAGATCTGATGGCTGCCAACTAAGGTCAGCAAAGTTCAGCTTGGACATTTTTATTTTCCTTTTGTTGTTATCAGATTCTCAGGAAACATTTATATTTATACAAAAATTAGTTTTGCTGCTCAGGAGATCACATCTACTTAAAATAAGGGTCAACTTGGCCTTAGAAATTTAGGAAGCCTCATGAGCTCTGAGGTTTTGTTCCTATTTGTAGCTGTGCTGGTTCACTCAGTGTGGCCCCAATGTCAGTAAAGAGAAGAAATATAAGGAAGTAAGGAGGATCAGTAGAGTAAGTGGTTTTATTGCTGTGCAGCTTAACCTTTTCTCACCATCCTATTTTGTCATTCACCGAGCACATATTTCAGTTTTGTCATTCCATGATGATAATTCTCCCCCTAACAACAGGAAAGAATGTAACAAAGAACTAGAAGGAAGGAATAGAGAGAAGAAAACAAAAAGTAATTCCTATGTTTACCATAAGAGGAAAGAAACAAAAAGGAATAAACTCATAAAATATGACATCAAATAGGAATAAGTTATAGACTGAAGCTAAGAAAAAGTTGATAAACTTCAGGAGTAAAAATAAAACTTCATACCTAAGGAAAATATAACATTGAGAAATGCCTATTCAGGGAAATCCTTATGTTCTAGAGGTTGTTATTTGGGGTCATACCTATGATGTATCTTTTCCAGGATGTCCCCTTTAACATCCTCAGAAAGACTTGGAAAAGGCTCTTGAGATGAGCAGAAATCACCATTGTTGTAGTGAAGGTATAAAGAATAAACATTTACTTGTGTTAGTGAGTGAAATGAATGTCTCTATTTCTGCTTGTATAGTTCTTTCAGAATAATTCACTACTGAGGTAATACTTCCAAAGTATATTTCCTCTAACTCAGATTTGAGAGGATGTGAAAGACTGAGAAAAAAGGAGAAGGTAGATATTTCTTCATTTAAACAAGAAATTTGTGACGAATCGGTAGGACATAAAATCTCTTTTTTACATGCATTAAATATGTGGCAACTTCTTTGGAATCACTTGTTTTCATTCAGTAATTTTTCTACAAATTTAGTCATAAAAATAACAACCTTTTCAGGAAAGGAATGACAGGAAAATACCACATGACAAAACTTGAAAAATCTTTTAAATTGTCACATTTTAAATTACTTTTTAATTGTCTTTATCTATTTTTTTTTTCTTACTCCTTCCATGGAAATAAAATATCCCTGGCAGCAGCTGTGGCAGAAATTTATTGACAATTCTGAGCCACTTATTTGAATAATATCAGTACAAAGAGAGAAATCAGAAGACTTTCAGGATAATGTTTGAATTTTCAAAGTGGAGTGTTTGGTTTTGGAGGAAAAAACTGGAATGCTTTTCTTTGAGATTCTTTCCAGATAAATTAGAGTTTTGGATTTTCTAGAATGCATAACTGTAGGTTTTTTCCAGGCTTCTGCTGAAATAAAATGTTTATAACTTAATCAAGTCTACCTGAAAATGAAATACATTTTGACAGAAAATGAGTAATTCCATTTTACAGACATTTTCAAGATTAGAGATATTTTAGTTTGGTGAACTGCAGTGTAGGGTGATCATTGGCTTGGGTTTTTTACCTGTAGTCTAGAAGAGAACTTTAGAAGATGAGTAAATACTTTTAATTTACAAATTGATTTCTAGTAAATATGTCATACCATTTAAAAAAAAATGCTATTTCTCTTAAATTTAGCAGGGAATTGTTTTTATATAATTAATATTTGTGTTGAATTATTTTATATAAAAAGAATATTTTTGGAGTTTTTTTGTGTTGTTAATGCTGATTGGAAAAATTTCTCCATCAATACATGATTGATGTAAATTTCAGATCTGTTAAAGAAGTTGGATAAGCAAATTATTTCACTATGTCACAATATTTGGCAAGTTTTAGAAGCTATTTGGAAAGAGTTCTATCCGAAGAAATACTGTTTTAAGAGAATGACAGTGAGGCAAAAAGGCATATGTTGAGTAAATCCCAATGTAGCACTGGCCAAATAAAAAATTACCGCAGGCATTAAATGAAAAACTGAATAAGTTTTGAAAATCTTTCATGGTATATAAAACTGAACAGTGGTAGTGGATTTTATTTTATAGATGAAGTGGTCTCCTTCTCATTCAGTGAATGAGAATTTGTTCATCCCATTACACTTAAGGAAAATTGTCAGAAAATCCACAGGTTAGCAAAGGCTGGATTCTCCAGAGTGGTGTGGCACCAGCACCAGTTTTGTCAATATCATTACAGCTCATGGGATTACAGTACGAAAGTCTGTAATTTTAAAAACTAAATCATATATGCATTATAATAAGTCCCCTCTCTGTGGGAACGCTCTCAAGGGGTTTTGCCATTCTATGATTCCATCTGGATGTTTTCCAGTCCACATTTAGATTCCTTTTTAGTAACTGCAGTGGTGAAGAAGTTTAGGTTTTCTCACTTTAATAAAATAATTCAAGAAACTGTTACATACCATTCTTACTCTTTTAAATATTATCCCAATATTGAGGACTGTTTTATTTACAAAACTGACTAAACGGGCTGCGCCATTTGAGGTGGGTTTAGACAGATTAAAATCTGAGGTGGTTGTTGACCTATCACTGTTTGTTTGAGGTGTTTATCCTAAGATATCAGTTCTAAAGATTTATGATAAAATTTTAAAAGTATTCCATTTGATAACCTGGATGATACCTTTTGTAGATTTCCAGGTACCAGATAAAAAGAATATTGCTTGTATTGTGCAGTATCTTTCACTGTAAAAAAAATTCTTTAAGAATTGTAACTGTTTCAATCAAGTAAAAAACACTGAGTCAAATTCACATTCAGTGTATTTTTCTGGGTTACTCTTCTGTTCTGTTAAGGAGATTTGCCCATTCAAAGAATGGTCTGGAGTACTAGTACAGCCATCCTTCATGGTCCCTAGAGCTGGTGGTAATGTCAGTCAAGGCTGCTGAAGGGATTGTTAAATCCATAACCCTGCCTTTGTTATTTTACTGAGTTATGTTCCTTGGAACAGTGTTTTCTTTCCTCTAGTAAAAGCAAAGTTATAATTATTTTGTAACATGGCTGTGATTTCCATCTGCAGACTTTCTGCAAATCCTGAATATTTCCCAGCCTTTGCTTTTTGTAAATTAAGATCATTAGTGTAATTTAAATACCTACAAAATATGTGACATATGTATGGTTCTAAAACCAATTTTGAGTGTAATCTTGCAAAACTTTTCATTCTGTTTAATACATATCTCCCCCCCATAATTGCTTGGTTTGGAATAAGAACATCTGTTGTTTCAGTATAAGGTTTGCATACTTAGCATTTACTTTCAAAATTTTCACCAATCTTCTACTTTCTCTCCAAAACCTCTCCTTTCAGATCTGTCGAGAACTCCTCAGCAACTTGATAATTGATGAAAAACATTAATTTGAATCTAATTTTCTCTGAGTGAAAGCCTGTGGAAGAGAGGGAATAATGTAGATTTAAATTATCCAAATCAATTTTTTGGTCAAAAAAAGAAGTCCTAAGGTTATTTCTTTGATTGTAAGTTGGATTTAGAAATATATCTCAAGAAATCATTTGCCAGATTTTTCTGGCAGAAGAAAGAATGTTAGGAAGAACAAATAAATTTTAAGGAAAACTCACATTTCCAACCAAAATATCAAAATCACTTTTTTCCTAGTAGTTTCACAGCCAAAACATGCTTTAGTTTCTGTGCCCAGTGAGAAACATCTTTGAAACTTTGTTGTGCCATTTTTTAACAAATGCTGAACATAGTATAAGTATATTCATTCTATCAAAAATGAAAACCCAATTTGTGAGTGGAAATGACCAGTAGAAAATTCCTACTCTGTCTCATGGCACAGAAATCACTGAGGATTATGGGAAGAGATATCACAGGATGAATTACCCATAATTATTAAGAACAATTTGAACCAATTTGAAACAATACAGTTTTGTTTAAAGTACATGAAAGACTATATCCATAGGAAATAGAAAATACCTTACAAAAATAAAGGTTACAGAGGAGAATTATACTGTTTCCTGATTTTCTTTTTTGTCTAATTTTAGGTCCTTTTGCTCATTTCTGGGTATATCTTACACACTTTTCACATGTTACTAAAATAATGGATTTACACAGCACGTGTGTATTTTTTCATAAGTGTCTTGTACTGTACAAAGCTCCTATAGTTTTGATGACATGCTGTAGAGGAGTAATAAAGACCAATTTTCTCTCTGTGAACTGGGTTAAATGGATTAAACTTTCTCAAGCATTTTACCTAGCCATACCTGATATTTTTCAGATAAGCAGAAGCTATAATTGAGTGAAAGATTTCTGCAGGCTCTAAAGTTTTGTTAATTGCATCTTTTTTTCTAAGTTGAACATGAGCTATAAAAATATTTAAGTTTTGGTTTTGCTAGTATTACAATTGATTCCAGTTCCAATAAGTTTAAGTTGACACAAAGTAAAATCATTGAAAGAAAATGCAGGCAAACCTTGATAAATACCAGATGAAATTGTGGTGGTATTCAGTTAGACTCATACACACATTGTATTAATAATAATAAAAAGAAGTTCAAAACCATGATCTTATTTCATAAGGATTTTTTTTTTGAATTGATTTTATCAGCCTACATTATATTTCTTCAAAATGGAAATTCACACTGACTAGTTCAGCATGGTGACTTGGAGGTTTTGAACCCATGACTTCACTAATGCCACAGGCATGACTAAAACAGTAGAGTTGAAGTTAATCTTTTTTTAGACATTAGTAAGTCATAGTGAATAGAAATAATTAGCATATCTTTGGGCCAACAGAAGAACACTGAAAAAGAAGTCAAGTAAACCAGAGCATTTCAAGATAATTGCCAGGCATACATCATTTATTCCAGATTAGCCAAGGTCATGCACTTGATGCTCCCAGTTTTTGCATCCATATATGTGGTCATTGTTGCCATCAAATTGCTGAATTTTGATGGCTATATTTAATGGACTGAGAATAGACCATGAAGAAAAGTACTAAGAACAGCAAATGTAAAAGGCGCATACTCCATTCAGTTCAACGGTGACCTTTTTAACCTTGCTGTATGCAGGAAATATCCACTTGTATTTTAGTAATTACATTAGCTTCCTTAATGGCATTTGATACAGATGGCATAGGAAGGACTTATCTGCAGCTGAAGAATGCAGGCAACAGTTTTAGTTTGAGTGGCAAATAGTTTTTCTCATTAGAGTTAAGGAGGGGGAAGAGAACTGAAAATAGATTTGTGTGCTGTCTTCAATCTGAGAAGCCATTATTTTTCAAAGCTTGTTATCTTTTTTTCCTCATTATGTTAAAACTAATAAAATTTTGTACACACTAAAAACCTCTGTTGAATCCTGCAAAAATGGTAAAAAGGAAGAAAAAATGCGCATTTGGAACTTAGAAAATCACTTAAGAAATTGATATTTATTCTGATTCATACTACAAATTCTATTTTTAATTTTATGAAGATAGCTCAACCAGTTTATATCTTCTGTAGTGTCTGAAAAATGGTTTAGACTGTGCTCTGAGGGAAATTTTTTTTGTTCCTGTGCTATGCCAGAAAAAATGAGTCGATTCACACAATTTGGACTCTTAGAAGAGAGGAGGGCGCAAATTTAGAAACCAAGAGTAATAAAATTATCTCTTTTTTCTGGTCTGTGAAGGAAAAGTTAAATAGGACAGAGATTATGGTTCTTCCTAAACTTGCTCCTACAGCTTTTGATGATGTGGGATCTTCATAATGCAACCAGAGATTGCATTCTGACAGTTTTTCCTAATAGGCAGAAATGGATTTGTCCTCCATTAGGTCTGATCTGTTTTTAGCATTCTCTACTATTGACTGCACAACAACTCTGACAGTAGATTTTGAAGATTAATTGTGTTTTGCGTAACAGGAAAAAAAATCGTTATTTATTTCAAATCTTAACTGCTCAATCAGGAAGAAGTGAAAATGGGAAGAAGCACAATAGAGCCCTTGGCAGCTAGGATGGAGGAAATGGAGCATGGAGGACACACACTTTCCCTCTTGATTTGAGTGAAAGGAGTCCCTTAAGTAGGATTAGGGGGCTGATAAGTAAGAAATTTATAAAGTGAAATGGTGGCCCTGCTATGAATGTTTCACATTTCTGTATTGTTTTACTTCAAGGAATATATGATATGAGTACTTAAAGGTGAACAGCAAGTGTTTCTGTTTCTATTTCCTTCTTACTGCACATCGAGATGCAAAGGATTCCCCATTTTCTGACTGAGCTACTCCAAATTCTGCTTATTTATAAGTAGAGTGCTGCACACTTAATTTCTGCAGTAGGCTGAGACAAACATAATTGACACCATGACCTTCTTTAATGAGGCTTTCCTATTTCTCTCTGTATTTTTGTATGAGAAAAGTGCTACAGTCTCTGAGATAATTATTTGTTTCTTTTGGACATGGAAACTAACCTCTTTTAATATTAGTGGTTATGAGAGGTGTTAATTGCTGTTACCAATGGGTTGTTTCATCAGGAGGCAATTAAAGAGCTGGTTACAACTAATGGGCCTGCTGATGTGCTAACCAGATGTCAGTTCTGTATCCTTCTCTTTCTTTTTCTGAATTTCACCAAAATCAGTTTGATTCTCCTTTCCAGTGCTGGAATACCACATCCAGGCTTACAGTTGATTAGATGTGGTATAAAAAAAGTATCGAGTAATGTCCAGAGGAATAGTGAAAAGATATCAATTTTAGGTCAGATGACCACTTTACTTAGACCCATATAATTATCCAGCTATTCAAATTTAGAGAATATAAAAATTCTTATTGTAAATATATGATCTTGGTATAAGTAATTATGACTTCCTTCAAACAGAGTCCTGTTTTGTCATGTCTACAGCTTTGTGCTTTTAAGACTAGATCATCATTCTTATCTGGATGATAGTCATGAGTATTTATTCTAGCTTTGTGCCATTTTAAGTGTGTTTGTTTCAGTCCACACTCCTACATTTTTTCATATTGTTTGAAGCTGCACAGGTAGCATAAGAATCCCCAGTTGTCCTTTAAAATTAACTTCTAATTTAATTAATTAAGCCAGAAAGTATTCATTGTGTGTTTCTCTTCAAAGCATATATTTTATATCAAGTTTTCTTTTTGAAAACCTGGTGAAGATACAAAGGCATTACTGCTGCTGCATAATCACTTTCATGTCATTTAGTTGGTTTCTTTTTCATACCTGTATATGGTGCTTATTCGGGATGCAGTTGTTCTTTTGATGTAAAATCAGAAGTAAAAACATTTACAAATTTAGAAAATTGTAGCACAGGGATAGGTTTCCAAGAACATTATTTTGCTTTAGTCATGTTTTAATACACCTGAGGTCTGATTTTGGAAGATGATAAGTGAGTGTGTGACTGAAAGAGTTTGGTTGGGTTTTTTTTTTAGTTTTACAGAATATGAGGTGAATTCATAATAAGCCAGACAACATTCTATGATGAAATATTTGACGTGTCTGTGCTACCTGCATTGGTTTAACTGTAGAGTTCAGTCTTCTGTTTGGATTTTCTTTGTCAGCTTTCAAACAGTGGAGGTAGCCTGCAGGTGATAAGTATCTCATTAATCTTTCTGATCCTCTAGCACTTGAGCATGAGAATAGCTGATCAATTACAGCAATTGTCTCCCTAAATGAGCTTTGCACATCTGCCTCTTATTTCATTAACTGTCTGCCCCTCTATCTGATAGAATGGAAGCCTAGTGCTTCCTTACAGCTTGTTCTGTGTTACTGTACAATAAGGATGGGGTTGTTAGCAAAATGGGCACAAAAGGGTATTTATCCACTACCCGAAATAAATATACACGCTATTGTGTAGGAGGGCTTTTGTCTCTAATCACTGTTTGTAGAAACCTTCTTAAAGCACATCAGTTTGCTTTCCAGCCTCCTCTTTAGTCCTTCCTTGTAAACTTATTTGTGCATTTATCATTTTCGTAACACAACCAAAGTGTTTCCAGGCCCTGAAGCATCATATCAATGTCTATATGGTTTTAGATAAGAGAAGCTAGCACATAAAAAGTTAACAGCAGAACTGAAATTTCCTGCAAGTGTCCTTACAATGCATCTATAAAATACTTAGATATGACATCCTTCTCTCAGAGAGTAAATTTACATTTCCAAAGCTGCAAACAGGTATTTGCAATAGTGAAAAAATTATTAGGTATTTATTATTTAAATTAAGTACAAAACAATGAGTAACAGTTAGACTACATAATTCAAGGTTTGTTTTAAGAAATGTGCCCTACAAACTATGGGATTTGATTTTAATAAAAATAGGATTTCGTATGAATGCCTCTTTCATTAATAATCAAGCTTTCAATTACAGGATAATCAATTACCAGATGAAAATTAAACTAATTTCTAAGCAGAGGCTTTATTCTTTACCTGTTATTAACCGAACACTTTATTCTTAAGAATTTACATGATTTAATATTCAAAAGCTGTTAACTTATGTTTATCATGCATTAAATTGCTTCGGATTATACCAATATTTATCTATTTATTTATTTAAATAACTAAGATAAATGCCAAAAATAATTAGAAAACATTCTGTCCTGAATTGGTGTAGATTATTTCAGGTGATTCTTATGAACATGTAAATATTCTTGAATCAGTTCTGCTTGAAACTTGTTTTAGTCTTTTTGACCTATAAAAAATATACATTTTATGTATTTTATGGATTTCTGGAACCGTGGAGCAATAATATCAAAATATCACCAATCTTTTAAACTAATTTTTGACTGTTTATTTCAGGTCTTGTTTGTATGAAGTCGAGTACTTCAGTGGTTGAACTAGTTATGCTGCTTTGTTCACAGGTGAGACATTCTCTGGTTTTGATTGCATTAATTTCCTTATGTAATCACTGCCAGCCAAAGAATTGTATCTGTCTGTTTGTTTCATTCTTCCATTTCATTATTAAAAAAACCAAATTAGTTTCTTCTGGTAATATATAAATTGTAGATTTAAAAAAAATATATACATTCCATAGTTTTTCTATAGTCACAGTGTATACAAGGTATATTTGCATTTGTGTTCTAAAAGTGTATGGATGTACATTATGCATTTTCTCTGTGTATGAGCTCTCTTTCAAGCCTGTTTTTATTTAGAATATGTAGTTAGGACACTGTGGTCATAATTTTATATTGAAATCTGTCTTTGAATTAATGATTTTTTAAAACTTTATTCTGTGCTGACTTTATTACTTTTGATATACATGACATAACATTGAATATTTTACATGGCTGTCAGTATATAAAAAGCAGAGGAACATGATTTAGGTAGTCCTCAAGAACTGGCAGAAACAGGATATTTCCATATAAAAATTCTGTGGTTAATTATTGGGACTTTAACAGCAGTAATGAATTTTTCAGAAATCTAAATTAATTAATGTTTTGAAATGCTTTCAAATATAAGATACTGAAAGCTAAACTAGTTTCTCATACTGTTTGGATTATTCATATCTCAATTTTCATATTATTTGTTTTGATAGAAGTGTTACTGGCTAATTTGGTGTATATACTCTTTTATTTTAAACTACCAGTAAGAAGTTATCAGCAAACATTTCAGAACTTTGTTCCTTTTGTAAAATGTAAGAAAAATACGATGGCCCAGCAGATCCAAATAACTTTACAAATTTTTATACTTCTCTAAAAACTTACAACATTTCATTAACCAGGTTCCCCAAAGAATTATAATACCAGTTCAACTCAAACCAATTAGTGTATAAAATGCTCATGCTAACTTTTTATATAATTATCAAAGAAAATTACTTCTATGTAGCTTTTTTTAAGCATTCACTGCTGCACATTCACAGTATACACCAAAAATAGACTGAAAAGAAATGAATATAGAGGGGCAATTGAAATTAAGATCTACTTTTGAGGAATCTATCCGAAAATAATAAACATTTATAACTGGTTTTGGAGGAGAGTGTTCCAACTTACCTTGCCCGTCTGTAGGTTGCATTTCTTCAAGCTCATGTCATAAGGAAATCATTAAATCTTGTTTTCCTTTTTATTTTTTTTCCTCTTCCTTTTTTTTCCTTCCTCTTTTAGAGGGATATCAGTTAGGGAAAAGTAAAAGAAAAATACATCCCTGGCAGGAATCCTCAGTGGGATTTCAACTTCAAACCTTCTCTAGCAGGGCACTTGAAAAATTTGTTACCTAATGGTGAAGTCCTGGGTTCCAAGAAAATTCCAAAAGATCCATTAAGGCTTTTGAGCTCTATGTTTATGTCATACAACTTTTTTCTTTTATATTTAGCAGCTCTTGAAAATTTTTTTCAGGGGAGGGAATAACTTACAGTCCTTTCTTCCCTAGCCTTTGGTTTTACTGCAGTTCTCAGGAATAAAGTGGAATGTAGCATTAGGGTCTAGTGTCTTTGATGGCCTCATCATCTAATCATAGGTTTAACATTACTCATTTGCTGGCTCCAGGAATTCCTGCCATTAAGGGCCCTAGAGATGAAACTTTGCCTCAAATATTGATTGAAAGGAAGAGAGAGAAATTTAAGCTCTTTCTGCGATGCTCTTTCTTTAGACATCTCAGTAAAACTATGTAACAAATGCAGCAAAAATCAATTTGTTATTTTTATGACTACTATATGTGTTGGGTTTTATTTCAAAGTATTTAAAAAATAAGATTCACTTTATACCTGGAATACTGGGAAGAGCCTAATAATTTTGAAGCTTAGAACATTTATTTATTTTCCTCAGTATTTATTCTCTTAGTTTATTTATTTTCTTCTTTGCTTGGAAGAACTATTTTCCATCTACCTAATTACTTGGGGAAATTGCAAGCTTTTAGCTTTTACACCCCATCTGATACTTCAGGGTTGTTTCCTTGTCTTCTGAATGGGGAAGATTTTTTCCTTTGGATGTCCATTTATTAGTAAGTACTTCAGGAGCTAATGCTGGAGTGTTTGTTGAGGGAGGCATGGTAATTGTTTCTACAGGAACTGGTCAACAGGGGTCCGTAGCAGTGCAAATTGCAGTCTCCTCCCCTCACCTTCCTGACTCCTGGAACAGCTTCTTCTGAACAGCTGCATCTCCACAGACTATTGTGGTTTATCCTATAGGTGTAAAGAAACCAATCTGTAGTTCCATTCATCTGCAGGGAAGATGTTGTTGTTGTTTTTCTTTTGCTATTTACATTTTTAGACTATCTATCAAAAGAAAACATGAGATGAATGCTATGAAAATACTAATACATAAAATGGCTAGAAGAGAATGGAAGAAAGGCAAATATCATCAATCAGCCTAATGTTATCAGAACTTGGAATTAGGATTACAGGAGATGTTGTTCACAGCAGATGAGGATAACTCATATCTATAAAAAGAAGAGATAGTGCTACCTGAGTTTTCCTTATGATAAATTAAGCAATATGAACTGGAAAGATGATATAAAGTATATAGTTTGTGGCTTTTTAATAATCCCAGTGTAAATAGGGGTTTTCTTCCTAACATGGGTAAACCCTTCATATTCAAATTGAATGACATTTTACAGATTATGTGGGGAAGTTTGAAATGTGTCACTCAAAAGATAGATGACGATAATAAAAACCTTTGAAAAGTACAATTTTGTTTGCACAGAACAGAGTAACTTTAGACATTGAAAAGGAAAGGGAAATGCAACGTTTGTTTTCCTTTCATTTGCTACAGCAAATTAGATGCTTTTATGCTTTTTATGTTGGAAATTCCATGTTAACGACTACAGATTAGCAAGGATGTCAGAATTTTTTTTCTTATCTGAGCTCCTGAATAAAATCAACATTGCCAGCGGCTCACATCCAAGGTATGGTCTAAATTTACATGAAATATCACATTACAAATGTCTGAAGGTACATGTCATGGATAATTCAGTTCATATGGGCAGCCTTTTAGGCTCTGAGGGATATGCAATCAAGCTTTTCCCCCAAAGGAATTTGGAGTTTCTGTGAAAAATACATTTTAAGTTTCAAAACTTATAGGGATGGTACATCATTTGTAGGTTTGGGGAAGAACAAAAAGCACTACTCTGTGTTTTCAGAATCTTCCTTGTACTGTAAAGTTGTACTACATTTTTTTTCCTAGTATCACCTACTGCACTAGATAAACATTTAGGTTAACTTGAAGGCTTTCCTTTCTGTATTTTTTATATAAACCATAATCACACATCCAAGTACTTGAAAACAATTTTTCTAGATAATTGATGATAAACATGTAATGATCTTCACTTTTCCTAAAATAGGCATTTATATTTGGATTTAGTCTATTTTAACATAAAATGGATGAAGATGTGTTATGTTTGACAAGATCTGTGCTTGATTAGCTGGTCTTTGTTCCCTCAGCCTAGTTGAGCATGTCACAGCTGTGTTGCTCTTGGAGTGGCAGATTTCTTCAATAAGCCATGCAGTTTAAAAAAAAATACATCAAATTTTGCAGTGTAGTTCCTTCTTACATCAGATTTAGATTTCAATTACTTTTCTTAATACTCTTTTTTTTTTTCCCTAACCAAAACACTACAACAATTTCTAATTACTTCCAGACCTTTTTTGGATTCTTCTCTTTGAGGAGACAGCTTCTGAAGAAATTGAGTAGTTGTGTCCCAAAGGAGTTTTATCTCATGCCACTTGTATTTTTCTGTATCTTATCAATTAACAAGGGAAATTAATTTTCTTAAAAAGAAAATACTGTCTTATTATTTAAGACATCTTGTTATTCAATCTGTTTAAAAATATAATTATTATAAGGATAAATGCCTCATTGTCCTAAGTGGTAGGAAAAATTCAGAACAATATCAAGAAATTAATCACACTCCAAGGAGATGTGCAAAAACAAATGAACAAACAAAAAAGTACCCCAAAGATGTGCCTGACCAGTGTAAATTCAAAGGAAATCCTCACTGAGGAAATTTGGTAGTTGTTTTACCTCTGAGACTAGAGAAAGATCCATCAACCAGGCACTACAGGGATTGCAGCAGACACCAGCACATCTAAATGTACATTCTGCCTCAAACTATGGGACAGCTCTTCAGAAACTGGCAATTGCTCAACACAGAAACCAAGCAGAAAAAATAAAAATTCTTTTTCTAGTCCCTACAGCTGACCAGAAGTAGCCCTGAAACGTGCAATTCATACAGTAGAAACACAGTCCACAGTTCTTGATTCTAAATATACTGTATTCAAGAGTTTAAGGAGCAATTGTTCAGCTCTGCTCTGCAGAAACCTTTTACTTTTCATTATAGACTTTTTCTTTTACTCTTGTTGCCAGTATTAGACTCAACTTTAATTATACTTTCTGGTCTCCCTCCAGAGGTATTTCTAGAGTTCCCGTAGTCTTTAATTTTTGTTAAATAAGTTATAGCCCTCTCAGAGTAACTGTGATAGCAGAACAGTTACGGAAGTGTTTGTCTTTTTGTCAGCAACTGCAATAGGAAAAGCTGAAGATAAGTTAAATAATGACTGCTTCCCTTAAAATTAAGGAAAAAATGAACCAGCAACTTAATCTGCTTAGGAAATTAAGTTTGATATAACTTCGATGATGTAATTAGTGTTCATTATGCAAATTCCTATGAGGATATAATTTTTTAATCTTTCTTTTCCTTATGAAACAAGTTGGGTGTTTTCCCATTTGTCCTGTTGCATTACCTGCTGTCTCTGTTTGCTAGTGCAAATAGGAGACAACGCTGCACATAATATCACTGCAAAAGTCTGAATTAAAATTAGATTTTATAGAGGGGAATGATGCATAGAAATGCACATGCAAACAGACAGAAACTCATTGTTTCAATAATCCTTTTTTCCAGCATATCTTTAAAACATTTATCCTGACAGAGTTCTGTGTCTGCTACACTACTCCCATCCTGCAGCTTCCCCTCTGCTAACCACACGCTCGGACCAGTACTGATATTTACAAGACTAACTCACAAACATATGTGAAAACTGCTCAGACATTTTTCTCTGGTTTAGTGGGTTAAGCTGACTAAGAGCTTTGTCCAAAAGCCATCAGAGCTACTCAAAGAAAAGGATTCAGGATTGAAAAATTGGGAGCACAGAGGAGAAAAGAGAAAACATAACTCATTTTTTCATGGCAGTAAGCTGTAAATTCAGATCTCTGCATCTAATGGAAACATACTCTTAGGCTACAGTCTTAGTGGTCAGTCTCTGGCCAGGATCACACTTGCAGATCTATCATATCTTCTCCATGCCCAGTTTCATATTGTTGTTTGATCCCTTTCATGAATATATATAATGGTGGAAACAGTCACATCGAACCAAAAATTAACTCTGAGTAATAAAGTTATTTCTAACTGATTATGCTCCTAGAGTTATAGGTTATATGAGGTTATAGCAGGGAACAGATTGGATGGCTGGGGCTCTAGGAAAGATAGGCTGCCTCTGTGACAATCAAGATACAAGAAAAGAATTTTGGCATTTTATGAGAGAAGTTAGAGCAAGGGCAAGAAGTTAAAATGAACAAAATACCCCACAGATTTTCATACAATGGACAAGGCACTAGAAATTTGTATGAAATTGTCAGCAATGTCACTCCAAAATAAGGCTTTTTATCTTCACATTTTACCACAGGTTCAAATGTAAGTGAAATCTTTGTAGGTAAAGCTAGGAGAGTGACTGTCTATAACATTCTCATCCTATTTTGACTACATAAAGGTCCATCAAAAGAGAAGCAATATTTCCACTGTGTCCTTATGCAATATCAAATATGGTACAGCTTAAACATGTACTTAGGTTCTGATGTTTATTTTGGACTCTTTGTAATCTACCACATGGCCTATAAACAAATAGGTTGTTATATACACTTAGTGTAATTTCCAAAATGAACTTTAGTTCAAACTACAGGAGAAACAGAAAAATTTTCCCTTTATATGTTTGGGTTTTTTTCCTCTAAAATTAAGTGGCTTGCTAGGGAAAGGGTTTCTAGTGGTTTTTTAAATTGTCCGTCCGTCCGTCCGTCCCCGTCCCCCCCCCCAATTTCTCACCTGCTTTAAGGAATTCTAGTAAATGATCTGGAAAACTGTTTTCCAAAAGATGACAGATTTTCATTCTTTTTTTTCTTTTTTTTTTTTTATAATAGACGCTAAAGGGGTATCAGAAAATTTTCTTGCATTGTCCAACTGTGGAATGTCTTCCAGTCCAATCTGTCTTCATCTCTTGGTCATCTGCTTCTGATAATCTAACTTTCAAATGGAAACCATTAGTGTATTCTTTCCTACTTGTTGAGCAATTTTACTTTCTTCATCATTCTGTGAGGTGTCCATACAGATTCCCATACATTCAGAAAACTAAATCCGTGTTTTGCTTTTAGTATTAAGCAGGATGTTGTCCTTTTTATCTTGTACCAGAGTTATCATGGAAGTTCTGGTCCTTTCTCTTGCCTGTCTTTGTCAGAGTATTTTTGTCAAAAAATGTCAAAGAACACACTTCAATGAGATGCTGATCTGAACAACTCCTGTATTCCTGCCAAAACAGGCAGGATCAGAAAACTTTAAGAATCACCTTCCCCCTATCTTGGTGTGGCAAGGTGTCTTCCCCTGACTTCTCTATAAAGCTGCCTACTCTGTTGAGAAGGATCTTAGATCAGAATACCTAGAAAGCCAGAGTCAGCTGAGGAAGGGTACAAAAGCTCATTACAGGAGACCATCATTAATAATAAATATACCATAGTTTTCAGGGGGTTTGCTATAATGAAGATAATATGAGGAGTAGTTTTCTCTATATCCAAAGGGCGTTTTAATTGATTTATTTTTTGAAGACTTCAAATTAGTTATCTACCTCTAACATCAAATGTGGTTGAGTAAAAAGTGGACTGGCGTTTAGGATTAATAGCCATACATAGCATACTTGTTGTTAATAATAATTTTGGCATCTCCTAAATGAAAAAATATTTTTCCAGTCAGGAAGTAAGCTCTAGAAGTTGTGGAGATATGTGTATCTTATAACACATATCTTCTGTCTGTATTAAAATACATACAGAATTTCTACAAGATAATGAAGGTTAATTTTCTAAACAAATTTGGCCATTTCCTCTGTGTTATTTGAATAATAAAAATGTTTTTGCAATTGTAGAGGGTTTTTTTTCTCTTTTCTTTTAAAATACCAATGAAATGTTCCTCTGGGAATGTTTGACTTCATTTTCAAGATAAATTGGGCAATTACCGCAGGTGATCACAAGGGCAAGGGGGTCTGTGTGTTTCCAAGAAAGCAAAAAATTAATATATTATTTCAAGTCAACAAAATAGGGAGAAAATGAGGCTGTAGTCTTTTGAAACTGTAATGTAAAACTTTCTATTGCCTTTGTTTAATTAAATTCATATTCACATAAATAGTGTTATGAAAGTTTCACATCCTTTTCCTTTCTGTGATTTGGCCAGAGGCCAGGAGGGTTCAAATACTTGCAGATTTTGCTTCCAGGAGGATGTCAGTCATTCTGCAACTTGCTCTTTGTAGGAAATAGCCACTTTTAAAATGGATGACCAATTACAAAAAACTAAAATTGATCCCAAATTTATTGAAATAGTAGAGCAACAGTACATTTTATTTATCATCTATTAGCAGCATATAAGTGAGTGTGAGAGAAGTATACAGGCAGTGTTACTGGAATTCTTAGAACTGATTCTCATTCCAAACAATAATGCAAGGTTTCAAGACTCTAGTATTTTTAGGTAAGTTCTTCTAGGACTGGTAGGGACAGTTCTATGATCTTAAAAACAGTACAATCATCTCAGAAATTTATAAGACTGTGTCTTGAAATCAGTTTTGCTGTTTTTACCTGCTTTTAATGGACATGGGTTTCTGCCATAAAAAAACCACAAAACATTTCGTACATCTTGTAACATTTCTTTTGAATATTTCATCCTAAATGAAGTAAAGCAAGTTATTGGTGATTTTAGGAGCTAACTCCACAACATGGAGTTCAAACCCAAGCTAAATTACGTGCATGTTGTGAATTGCAAACACATTTTTATAGTTTCCATTTCCTTCTCCAGATGAAAGGTAGCACCTGTTCAGCTCCATACAAGATTTTCCACCAAATATAGTCAAGGATCTAGAAAGGAAAAAGTTGGTATAATAGAATTTCATCTGTCTCAATAACTTTTAATTAAAAGAATTGAGGTGTCAACTGTGTTATCAACGTCTTAGACTAGAAAATTCACTAAATGTTCAGTATGACAGAAAAAAAATAAACCTCAGATCAGTTTAAGATATGGAGAAGAGAGACGTCCAATGAAGATACAACTGATCGATACAGTAGCACCTGTAGTTCAAGGAGAATTGTGGGATCATTACTACACCAAGTATCTCTCCATTCAGTAACTGCACTTTAAGAAACTTGAAATTTAAAAGACAAATTTAGATTTCCTTGCAGAAAGTGGAAAGGGTGAGATCATTCTGAGAAACACCATTCTTTTTTTAATAACTATGCTACATTATCACAAGATTTTTTTAAGACATTTCTAGACATCACAAATAAAAATTTAAAATTTGTATGCAAAAGATTATTTGGAAAGAAGTATAATATAAACTAAAAGAAGTTCTTAACATGCCAAGCCTAGTTGTTCCTTTTTCACCCCTCCTCTGCTTTTTTCCAGATTTTCTCTTATCAGTTTAAGATGTCTGGACTCTTTTGGGCTTTTTTTTTTTTTTTTTTTTTTTTTTTTTTGTTTTTTTTTTTTTTTTTTTTTTTTTTTTTGTTTGTTTGTTTGTTTGTTTATTTGTTTGTTTGTTTATTTTTTGTTTGGTTTTTTTTGTGTGTGTGTATGTGTACTGAAGATTGGAGAATTTTTAAAAAATAGGACTTGGAAAATACACTCAAAAGTAAAAATTGTAATGATAGCAGAGAGCAAATGAATGTACATGATGATTTATAAGAAAACCAACTGAATTTCAAGTGATATATGTACTGTGTTATTCATCTCCTGTCCTCTGCATGAAGTGTTTCATAACAGGTTTCGGTCTGAACCTTCTTTCAAGGAGATGGTACTGATACATTCTTTATTCAGTGACACTTTTCAAGCAATGACAGAATACATGAGGAGGAGAAGTTAAGTGGGGACAGAAAGGTGGCAATTTCCATTATCCTAATAATTTAGTACTTTTCTAATTAATAGAATTTAATGGAATTTTGCATAATATAAATTATTTACAACAAAGCAATACTGAAGTAATTGAACTGAATGTCTAAAGTTATAATATTTAGTGGTTATGTATGAAGACAATTTTTTTATTTGTTTCAGCATGAATAAAGTTAAAAACTAAATTTTTATTCTAGTTTTAGTACAAGGAAGTGATGTCACCATTCTTGAACACTGTCAGTGTTAGGCAATCTCTGAGTCTTCTACACCCCACCTTGTTCTGAGCCATCCCCACTGCCCTACCAAACAGGAGCCCCACGGAAAGAAGGATCAATGCATTCTTGCCTAGAAGTAGTTGTCTCATACATGATTTTGTCAAAAGCTTCTGTTACTTCAGCATTTCTGAGGCACAGAAAAGGCTTCAAGCTCTAAGGCTCAGAAGATTCTTGATATGAGCTACACCAAACCCATGTGAGATTTAGCCTAGTTGTTCAAGTACTTACCTGCTCATAACAAAATGACTGTGCTGTGATTCCACTTGGCCGTAACATAAATCTCCCAACTACTGTCCCTACATCCATTTCATGTGATGTTTGTCTTTCCACTTCTTGCATCTTGGGCTTGAGAAAGACTCCTTTGGAATCCAAGATAATATAAACCAAGTTGCTCCAATCTTAATCTGGTTCTTAAAGTGCATGCAATGACATGAATGGCCATTGCAAAGGCAGCAGTAATGCTGGCTTTCCCAAGTATTTTCAATCTGTTGTTTGCACCTTTTAAAAACAAAATGGAAAAAAGAAAACCAGGTGCCTCTTCACATATACAGGTAGTATCTCAGGATCACGAATCTGTTATGCTAGATTATGCCTAAAAGAGAGAGGAAATGGTGGCAGTAATGATTATTCCCTTATTTGTGAATTAATAGAGGGTTGAGACTCTCCAGTAAATCTTTTAGTAGTAGTTACTGTATAGTGAAACAATGCATGAACCATGAATCCTGGTTTATTTCTGGTTCTGCATCATTATGTTTTTCACTAGTTTTGGGTAGATAGTCTGGCAAGTTTCAAACATTTTTATCATGAATAATTACTTCAGATAAATTGATGAGATTTTCCACCTATGGAGATGTAAGAAGAGATTTGTTTGCTTCCATATAGATATCTTTTAATGCCATTTTAGGCAATTTAAGATATCTCATATGAAATCCAGTTAGCCATTTTGGATGTCCTGCAGAATCTGAGACATTTGCACTGAGCAGGAAGATCTGACAAAATACTTGCAAGCATCTCTTGGGCTTTTGCAGACACAGGTAGACCCTCTATTTCTTTTTTAAAATTTAATTAGCATGCTTTCTTCTACCTATCTTAAGAAGCCTTTTTTTCCTTTCTCCTTTCTCTTTTCAACTTCTTTCCTTGTTTGTAGTCATACCAATTCTGCTTTCCTGACTGCAAAGTCATAGCAGCTGTGGTGCAGAAAAGCATCCCAAAAGAAAATGCTAATAGTGTTTTTTATAGTGTGCAGTAAAAGGCTCTGATAAAAAATAAAAAATTATATGCTTTGAACACTACCTCTAGCCCAGAATATTGTTTTTGTAAAATGTCTCAAGATGCCTGTGTTTAGGTAATTGAATTCTTTCATTCTTGGTTTCTCAGAGTGATTTTCTCCTCTACCAAGATAATTTAAGTGCTTCCAGAAGTAATATCATTAGCTTCAGTTACTGGATTTGAAAAATAACAAATTAAACATCACTGAAGAAAGGACCTGTTACAATGGTTTTCCAGCACACAAGTTAGAGGCTTTAATGATGATACTCTGTCTTCCCTAACCAAGAGTTAACTGCTCAGCAATGAGTCAAGAGTTTGTTCATTATTTGGGTATTTTAGTAGCTTGCCTTTTATAAAGCCAGTCCTGAATACAAGATTGTTCTTGTTGGGATTTTTTTAAGATGCATGACTTGGTCAAATCTGTGATTTTTCATATTAAGTAAGGGAGCACTTTGCTGGTTAGTGACTAGATTTCACAGCTACTCTTTAAAAAACTTTCCTTATCTGTGCAGAGCCATCTTTTTTTCACCCATATTAGGAAACAAGCATTGGGAATTTCTGCCTGATATTTTACTCTTGGAAAAAAATTAAATGTAAATTGAATAGTTCTGTAACTGTAACCCTCTACCCGTTGATAACATGATGTCTCAGACTAGAAAATCTCTCTGTGAACTGTAATCCAGCTAACGTTTTGATTTGGTTTTCGTTATGATGCAGAAGAAATGTTTATTATTTTTAAAGAAAAGTTTTAAGGAATTATTGCAAAAGAAAGTAATCTTTATTTGTTAGAGAGAGAGATCATTCCTTTTTCACCTCAAATATCAGAATTCTTTTGATGTGATAGAGACAGTAGGTTGTATGAACAAAGCTGTTGGTAATGCATTGTAAAACTTCTCTTTAACTTAGGTGGTTGTAGTGGGTTGACCCTGGCTAGGCACCAAGTGCCCACTCAGTTGCTCCATTGCTCCCCTCTCCCGCTGGGACAGGGGACAATAAGCTGGAGCACAGCCAGCAGGGTGAGGTAAGGCAGTTTTATTATAGTACAAGACAGGAAACAAAGCAAGGTCTGTGCGCGAGAGCGAAAAAGGAAAAAAACAAAGGGTCAATCTACTTCCCATGGGCAGCAATATCCAGACACCTCCCGGGAAGCAGGGCCTCACACGCGTGATAGTTGCTCCGGAGGACAATCAGTGAAAAACACATGAATGTCCTCCCTTCCTCCTCTCTCTCTTCACCTTTATATCTGAGCTGAGGTCACATGGTATGGAATATTCTCTGGGCTACTTTGGGTCAGCTGGCCTGGTTGTGTCCCCTCCCAGGATCTTGGCCACTCCCATCCCCTTCGATGGGGGAGGGAACGTCAGAGGGACAGTGGTGCCCAGCAGTAGCCAAAACACTGCCCTGTTATCAGCACCCATCCAGCTACCAGTGCAAAGCACAGCACTGTCAGGGCTGTGAGCTTTACCTCCATCAGACCCAATACAGTAGTATATGAAGTAAAAGCTTGTTATAATTTACTATCAATTACGGGGTTTAAATTGGTTTGAAATTTCATCTTGAAAATCCATGGTAACTGTAAAAGAATTTTTTAAAAATTAGTTTGTTATCATAGGCTGCTTTTGTTTTCATCTATAACTGCAAAGAAGCGAAAATTGAACTCTAGGAGGGGTGGATGTTACATAGATTATTGCCTGTCCAAAATAATAAAATGTGCAAGGTGTAGCAGTGAAGTGACATGAAGAAGGTACTTTATTGCACTAATGTTCATTGGGCAGCTGCATGAACTGGAGAAATAAGATCTGTTTTCATATTCTCTAGACAAGGAAACTAAAAAATTTGCTTAAGGGTGAAACAGAAGACATGACCACCTAAAATGTATTTGAAATTCTGAATTAATTACAATTTTTAAATTATCAGATAATTCTCTTCTTTTGGGGGGGAGGGGGGGAGCAGAGGGGTGAGGGCAATTAAGAAGTTCTGCCTAAATTCTGTCTCCTTAGGAAGTCATCAGGATCAGCTTCAAAAATGTGGTTTAAAATCCTTGGGTTTTGATCATGTTATATTTTATCTTCTTAGGAATGGCAAAATTCTATTCAGAAGAATGCAGGACTTGCATTTATTGAGCTCATCAATGAAGGAAGGTAATGAATTTTAAAGCTTTTGAACAAGTAGTTATTTTGCATTTATTCCATAGGGTGATAATACTTCCTCACCATCTGTTCCAAAAAGATTGTGAAAAGGCCATGTTAATTAAGAGATTTATTGTATAAAGAGTTTATATAGTAAATATTTAATTTGTGTGTAAATTTTGAAAATTTTGTTTATTGGTGGAAATAGAATTCCCTTGAACTGTATATAAGTTTAGGGTTATTTGAGAACTGAACCACCGTTCTCCAGAGCAGCAAGGTTGTTTTACCCAGACAGTCCAGGGAGCCCAATCTGTAAAACCATCTGCTGCTCCATCTGTTTTAGGAGCACAGCATTCATTTTACAGACATACTTCTCTATACTATCGTTTCATGATTATTTCATCTAGAATTTCCAGTCCAATTTGAGACCTGTAAAGTCACACATGACATTATGTTTATATGAGCTTCCTTGATTTTGAAATTTCTGATGAAATTTATTATCAATCCTCAAGTAATTTTAATTTTATATGTTCTGCTCTGTGCATTGTTTCTCACTACTTCCAGCCAGCAAGCTGGGAAGCAAAGGGAGACCCTTTGGCCCTTCTGGTAGTGGAGTACCCAAGACAAATAATACCACTCATGCAATGTGTCTGTTTTGTATTGGCCAATACATTAAATCCATTTGAATCTACACGTTTTGTTATGTGCAGCTAAACAAAAATAAATAGCAATACACCTGTTGAAGAGATGCCATTTTATTTGTGATTCCATTTATTTTTACCAGTGATATCTCATTACCAAAATGAAGTATTGAGTCTTCTCTTAATGTAGGATATTTTTTGTCTAGCTGATATTTCAGAGGTTAAATCATGCATTTATTTGAAATGAAATTTAGAAAATGTTAGAGTATAGAAATATACGAGCATGACTATCAAAAAAACAGGATCATGTTATTATTCAGTATTTGACTGGTGCAAATTCTCCTGGATTCCCTGTGCACACTGAAGTTATAGTCCTATATAGCTAAGTCCATCCATTGGAAATTCTTCTTACTATGAAGTGCAAATATGAGTTTTTACACCATAATGGGGCTCCCCTGAGTGAGTCATGTACTGCACATTGTACAAGAAATATTACCTGGCAACAGACTGAATGATTATAATAAACCTGTGTTCTTGGACAGTAATATACAATTATATATATACAAACCACTTGGACTGTTTTTTATTTTCTCAGCCAGGATGTTGAGGTCAGATATTGCAGGCTCGCTATTGATGAATGTTCTGAAAAAATCCTGTATCTGCGTATTTTTAGGGGTCAGGCATTAAGATAGCGGTTGGACTTCTAATCCCCTCTAACAATGACTTTTGAAAAATAAGTAGCATTTAAGAACCACTCCTGAAATCCAGTCAAAGGAATGTCTAATTGAACTGCCCTTGGAGACATGTTCTTCCCTGCACTTTCCTCAGAAAGGGGTTTTAGAATAAGTGTGTGTGAGTGTGTGTGTGTGTGTGTGAGTGTGTGTGTGTGTGTGTGTGTGTGTTTTACTGGAATAGTCTTCTTTGCAATCAGCCCGTTTGTTTTTAATTTACCCTTTTGGGGACAAAGATAACAATCCTTTAACTGAAAATTGTTATAAATATTTATTCTGCTTAATAGCGAAACTTGTGAATGCAATTCATCAATCATAGCTAGAGAATGCAATTGTGCAGTTGTCAACAATTAACAGGACATAAACAGTTGATGAATGTGCAGCTGAATTAAAGTGCTCCCTAGGATAACCTGAAATTATAAACTGGATCATTTAAAGGAATCTAACAAAGGATCTTTATAATTAAAACAAAGCAGGGTTAATGGGATGTAAAATTGCATATAATCGCTGTGCAATAATGATTGAATTTTAAATTTTTAAAAGCAAAATGAAGACTAAGAATATTTTGAAGGACTTTCTGGGTAAGATTTTGAGAGACCTGGGTAATAAATCAAAAGTTTTGAGAAATATTTTTGTTTTGAATGTAGATGAAAATGTTTAGATGTAATATGGAGGACCACAGTTTTAATATCTTCAATTAGACATCTATATTTTAATATAGAGATGCTTTAGGATGATTTTCTGAGTACCTAAGTCTTTTTATTTCTTCTTGAAATAATTCAAATGTCTTTTGGATCTTTGAATGTGTTAGAAATGTTCTTAAATAAAATATTTCAGTTTAGTTGTAGTTTAAAAAATTACATCTATATTTCTGTTACTTTAACAAACTGCATTTTCTTTTAAATTGGCTGATTTACTGTGTTTCTAGGTTTTTTTTTGTGTAGATAATGGGTTTTTAGGAAGATCTGAATAACACGTATTTTTGGAATTCAATATAGAAACACTGATACAGCTTTCTAAAAATAGGATTGTTGTAACAGCTTTTAGCATAACAAGAGATCTGACTATAGATTTAAATTAATTCTTTCAAGGTATGTAATACACCTGAAAGATTTAGTGACATCCTGGTTATGATCTTGGACTTTATGCTTCTATTTAATCAGTCTCCTGCTATGAGTATGTGATGTTGAGGGTATCACACATGTCAAGAGCTTCACTGACAGGAGCTTAATTAGGATTTCAGATTTACATTTGGGTATATACATAAGCAGGCTTCATAATTTTAGAGCTGGATGCATCTACAGTCTTGACTGTGGAAGAAGGAGTAATGAAAAGATTTCTTTAGGAATGATATGTGATGAAGACTACAGCCCACATTTAAGGGGAGTAGTGATGGATGAGATCGAAAGAAAAAGGCTGCTCACTGACAAAACCAAGAGATAAGAGCACCCAACTCAAGTAAATATGTACACAAATGCACACATCTTGAGCAACTAGGTGTAGAAATTACTCCACATGCAGTCACAAAACTGACATCATTGGAATAAATGAATAAGATTTGGTGGGACAGCCTGCACTGCATGACAGAAGTGCTGCAGTAGACAATTTCCTTGGAAGATAGCCAGAGAAAGCAAAGAGGGAGTGTTGCCTCCTCTGTGAAGAAGCAATTCAGATTTTTGAAGTTCTTCAGTGTGGTGGAAGATAGTCTGTTTGATAGCATGCAGGACAGGATGAGAGAAGTGTCCACAGGAGAGTCATGGTGGTGTTACAGACCACTCATTCAGAGTGAGGGAAAGGAAGAAGCATTCTTTAAACACCTTGAAGAAGTAAGTGGATCACAAACCCTAGTTCCCCATGAGGGTCTTCAACCTTCCTAACAACCTCTGGAAGTGCAACAAGGTGGGATGCATGCAGGGAAGACAATTACTGTAGAGTGCTGGGGATGACTTCTTGATACAGGATGAGACAGCTAAGAATAACACACAGCTGGATCTGCTATTTACCAGTAAGCAAGAATTATTTTTGAATGTGATTAATTAATGGCACCTTTGGCTGTAGTTGCCATGAAAGAGTAGTGTTGAAGGCTGTGAGGGAAGTGATGATTGAGTGTAGCAGAATACAGATTCCATGAGTGCAAATTTTAGCCTATTTAGAAAACTGCTCAGTAGGATCCCATGGGAGGCAAATGTGTGCATCAAGGTAGCTCTAAAAGGTGTCAGACTTTTAAGTAAAGCATTATCCAAGTGAAGGAACAGTGAAAAAATGTGTAAGTAGCAAGAGAGTGGTTCAGCCAGCAAAAGAAATTATTGTAGAGCTCTGATGCAAGAGAGTACACAGGAGGTGGAACTAGAAGCTGGCTAGAAAGGAGGAATTTAGAAGCATTGCATGGGCATGTAAGGAATATTGCCAGGAAGGCCAGTAGTCAGCTGGAAATGAAACTTGGAAGAGATATCAAGGACAACAAGAACTTCAGTAGTAGGCTGACTGAGGGGAATGTCTTGTTGCTGAATGGGGTGGATGATTTAGTCACAGATATGACTGAGATGCTCAATGCCTTATTTGCCTCAGTCTTCACCAAATTTTTCAAGGCTCTGTCTCTAGTGAAAGGGTTCCAGGAGGACATCTACCAACAGTGGATAAGGTTTGAGTCAGGAATTCCTTGAGATAGCTTGTCCCATAGAAGCCCGTGATACCTGATGGGGTACATCTGATGATTGTGCAAGGCTGATGACTGATCCAAGAAGTCAAGGAAATTGAGGCAGGTCACAGGTGCCTGGAGAAAGGCATATGTTACACCCATCTTTAAAGCAGTTCTCAAAATCCGGGGAAAAGCTTGTCATTTTCCTTGTGGCCCTTGGAAGACCATGTAGCAAGTCCCTTTGAAACACATTCTGCTTGAAAGAGAAGGTAATTGAGAACAATCAATATGCATTTACAAAAACTAAACTATCCATGGCCAACCTATTTGCTTTCTGTGATAAAAAAGATAAAACAGATTTGTGGTCACAGGAGTAGCAATGAACATAATTTATCTTGACACTGGAAAGGTCCCACAATACTCATGCATCAGAGTTAAAACTCTATGTTCTGAATGGATGGACAGCTAAATAGGAAAAAAACTTACTACTTAAACAGGATCCAAGGTTTGTGGTTAATTGGTTATACCTCAGCTTGATGTTTTTGACAAGCAGAGTATCTCAGGGATCTATCCTGCCTAAGAGATGGATTTTATAGGTCATGATCTATTAGTCTTTCAGAGCTGGATTACTATCCTTATCATCCATTTCCTTCCCCATTTATGCTTTCACAGCACTCACCTTTTTAAAGAGATTATCTTGTTCCTTTCATTTAAATATTTTCCTTTACTTTTTACATAGTTTCTTCATTCCCCTTCTAGCATTGCCTGATCAGGTCATATCTCAAAGCGGAGGCTGATTCTGAGATAAAGGCCTTCTCAGCTGTAGCTGCTGGTCATGGATGTTTACTGGATATTCACTATTACAAAGAGACAGATTCCTCTTGATTTAGAAAATTCTTCTGAAAAATAGCAAATCTTTATGGGGAGTGGAACAGATCCTTTGTAGTCAACTCTGAGTTTCACTGAATCTGTTGCAGCTTCTGTGACATTTCTGGAACATTAATAGTTACCCTCCATGAAATTTGTTTTGTCAATGTGCTTATGTTGTAGTTGAATAGCCAGTGTTTCCATGCTGTAATCTCAAACTTTTCTCTAGGGAATTCTTCATCATTGCTCTTTTGCAAGAAATGAGACCTCTCTGTTAGACATTACTTTCCAGAGTTTATAGGAATTTACTTTCAAAGTATTCATGGCAGTACTGCATCTTGTGGAACTTCAAACTCTTCAAGTTAGATTAGTTTATGAACTAGCCTATTGCAGATACCAAGTGCAATGATAGATTTAATTTCTTATGAATGCCATTAAGGGTAATAATTGTCAAAGCAACTGTTTGATGAAAACATGGCACATTTCCAGGCTGGCTTTTTTTTTTTTTTTTGGGGGTTTTTTTGTTTTTTTTTTTTTTTTTTTTTTTTTTTTTTAATAAAGCTATGGGCAAATGATGAAAGTAAGTCAGACAAACATCTGTTTCCCTGGACATGTGAGTTGGCAGAACTTCAGGAATGAGTAGAGGAAGCAAGACCTTAGCTAAATTATAACAAATGTTCATTTGGTAATCTATTTTGAAAATTATTATTTGGGAACGATCTGGGCTTTTGGTTTCTTTCAAATGAAGGAAAGACTGGATAATGTAAGCTCAGTCCTTTTGTCTAGCAGTGTAAAAGCTATGAGTGCTTTCTCTCTGTGTGAGATAATTACTAGAAACAGCTGACGGCAGGACAGCAAGGACAAGTTAGAATAGTTAGTGAGATAAGAATTCTTCTCCTTCAGTTCTAATAGGTGTACAAACAGCCTCCCATTTAGATGTCTTGCAAGCATTTATGTTTTTCACAGTTTTCCAATACACTTTGTGTATGGTCTTATCACCATCTCTATTTCCAGAACTCTAAAAAAGTTCTCCCAGGCACTGGCTATTTATCTGAACGACTTCATGGAATGTGGTACTCAAAAATCAAGCTTTTTAAAACTCCATTATCTGTAAAATGGGCTTCTGATTGGTTACACATACTTTTTCACAACTTCCTTTAACCTGTAAGCACTCTGGAATTCTAAAGTAACTTTGCTGAGGACAGAATTCTGGAAAGCTAGATACATGGATTTAAAATAACTTCTTACCTACTCCCAAGCAATATTTCCAAATAACTCAGAGTTATGAATAATCATGTCCTGAAACTTGCTCTCAGTCTGGTCTTGCTAATAAATCTGAGATTCTTCCATTTTTAGGTTAAGGAGACCTCACCATTTATTCCTACAGATACTTAAGTTGTGTCATGCTTATTATGAAGTACCTACTTCTTTTAATTAGAGTTTTTTCCATGTCTTCAGCTGAAAACTCCACAACTATCTGAATAGAAAGCTCATTTCTCTGTAGAAGAATTCAAGGCACAAGTGATTTCAGATTGCTTTGTTGGTGGATTTGTTACTGAAAGTTTTTTGATTCAGTCTAAAACCAAGTCAAACCTGTTTCCTAATAAAGGAATTGTAACTGTGGTTTGTACGTTTGTGGGCATTAATACAAATGACGTTTGTCTGGGTGAAGAGAAAGCATAAGTTAGCAAGTCAAGTTTAATCTCTACCTTATGCAGTAAGGATTGCCACACAAAGAGGAGATAAGATTTTTGTTGGTCATCAATTCTTGGTTGAGATCAGCTCATCTGGCAGGCACAATTGTCTTCAATTCTGGTAGGAGTTTCAGCGGAGCAGCTGAAGAAATGGTCCCATAGGATAAAGTCAAATGTTTTTCAAGGTCAATTTTTAAACTTTTTTTGGTAAATCATGAAGTACTGGAATTGAGTATAAAAAGTACAGCAAGCCTATGCTGAAACTTCTCATAAAACTCCTTAGCCCTTTGGAAGTACTATTTATGTAGAAATGTATAAGTATGACCAGAAGATCTGATTCCTCACTGTCTCAACATTAATGTAGCTCCTAGGTCTGTTGGGGGTAGTGCTTGCTAAGACAGGATGAGGATTTACAGGAGTCAGTGAGAACAGTGAGTATAACTCAATATAACCATGATAAGATCTCACTAAAGAACTTGTTTTATTTCCAAAGAAGAGTAAAAATTGTACATCTCTCAAATTTTAGATCATCCCTTTGTATAGCAAGTCTCCACTCATTCTTGTGCCTCAAGGTCCTTCTTACTGGGATTGGTCACTCCAGTACAGGATGATGGTTAGGGAAAAATACCAAGAATAGACTTTTTCCCGAAAGGGGAATGCTCTGTAAAAAACTCAGGATGGGAAACCTTGTTGGGCAGATGACAGAAATATCAATCAGCATATATTGGCTGGGTTTCAAATGTGCATTAATATACATGTTTTACAGTATAATGTACTACATAAATATTTTATAATGAAACAGTACATGGAGTTCATAATCTTGAAAATATGTACTAAGATTGCATCTTCTGGAATTATCTGAGGAGGTAAAAGATTAATGTATCACTGAAATTTTCTTGTGCAAAATCATAGAACATAGGGCCAAGAAAAAGGGAAACACATTTCTAGAATTGCATCAGAAAGGGTTTCCATTGAAGTAAGGCAGCATTAATGCACTATGTAAATAGTGACTAGTACTTGCCTGGAGTAGTGCCAACAGTTTTGGATAGACACTTGCAGAAAAGGTAAAATCAAACTATGATATTAGTAAAACTCCTCTTGCCAACTGTTTTGCCATACAAGAAAATCAGAGAGTTGGTTTATTTAGCATAAGAAATAGGAATACCTGGAGTATCAGAAGATCGTCATAAGGAAGAATTGTGTAAACCTAAGGGCAAGGTTTGTGTAAGATGAGACAGTAAAGACTGCTGAAGAATACATTTGGATTGGAAAGGATTGGAAAGTAAAAGCATTTTGAACTTCAGAGAACTTTCCAAAGCTGTGTGGGAGACAAGTAGCTCAATCACATTTTTGTACACTGAAGACATTTCATGCAGTACATTTCATGAAAATGCCTTTCATAAGCTAAAGTCAGTTTATGAAAAATTTTAAGTGATGCAGCTGCCTGTTGCAATGGAGTAAATTTACTGACCTAGAGATCCTTGTTCTTTTCTCTTAATTCCACTGTATGAAGGGAGATTTTTAATTTTGTGGGGTTTCTTTTTATGTACTGGAACCCTTTGATACTACAGAGGGTAAGATTTCTCCTGATTTGGGATTCTTTCTGAATAATTTCTTTTTTTTTTTTTTTTCTTTGAGCATCTAAAAGAAGTTGTAGGCACTTTTTCTCAAGCGAAAATTTGGAGGTTTCTTTTTCTTATTAATCTTATGCCATGCATGTGATTGAATTAATCAGGATTTGGATAAATTGATTAGTTTTCAAAGGATGGCAACATTATCATGTGTGTTCATCAGGTGTAAACCAGTTATGACAGTATTTTGACTAGTGCTGTGTCTCTATGAATCTGAGATTCAATCAGAGTTAGCTGCCTACAATTTAATACAGTAAACAGTTTTGCCCTCTTTTACTTAGTATGGATGTAGTTTGAAAATACATGGTAGCTTTCAGTTAGAACTAAAAATCAATACCAAAAATTATTTTTTAATAGAGCTTTTGAAATTCAAAAAGTAAGTTTCCTTTAACAAGTAGAGCAAGCACAGAAGCAACTACCTTTGCAAAAAATTTCTGTAAGACATTGCTTCCTCAACCTTGCAGTTGCTCCCTCTCAGTGATGACACCTTTAACTGCTTTAATTTACTATGTTTCTGTTTTCAGCCCTACATTCTTGTACTTGCAAATCAAAACATCCAGGTCAAGGCTTCTTTTGTATCCACGCAAGATTTTTAAATGATGGCCTGGATTTTCACCCTTTCTTCTTTCAAAGTTTGTCTTTCTCTCCAGTGATTTTAGGACTAGCATGATTATTAATGGTCTTTAGGTGGAAAAACAGTTTACCTAGTCTTTGAAGTTCTACCTTAGGTGCAGACAAGCACCTACGGTAAGCAAATCACAGCATGTCCCTTGTTCTACACCTTGATACCAGTTTGAAAGCAAACCAGTGAGAGACTGCAAGTCAGAACTACAGTTTAATAGGAAAAATTAAAGTAAATGCAAAGAACCCACTGGCTTAACCTGGCAGAGTCAGGATACAACCTGACACCCTGTTGGCCAGAGTGTTGGTAGCAGTCTGATTAAATGGTGGCTGCACCACTAAATGGTCCTCTTGGAGTGACAGATGTGGTTCTGTTGAAGTGGTGATCCTCTAGAAGGGTCTGGTCTTCCTCTGAAGGTCCAGTGGTGGTTATGGAGCTCTTGTCCTCTGGGAATCCAGTGGATAAAGCCACCTGTGGTGTTCCAAACCTCAGAATATACCCATGTCTGAATGCTTGATCCTTCCCCGTGGGCAGAGCATCTCACAGTGGGAAAATATAATTTTAAGTCATGCAGCAAGGCTTGATGGCCCATTAACAGAAGATAAGAGTTATCAGGGATGTGTAATGGAAGAGATAAAGAACACTGCCCCACCTGGTTTTAACAGCTTATGGAGATGGTGATAGAATACATACTTTTGGTTACATCCTACATTGTTACCTAAAACACCATATTACTTAATTGATGATACACTTAGTGAGGCTGTAGCCTTACTTTTATGATAATCCTAATTTTCTAATGCTTACACAAACAGTTTTTCATCTTTTTCTTGAAGAAGTCACAATCAGTGATAGATATTTGAGAGTGCATGAAGCAACTGGCAAGACAGACTTGAAATAACACTGAGGTATCCCATAGATAAGACTTTTGACAATAAACAAAAGGTACAACTGGGGTCACTAGCACCATCAGCCATCTGATTTCAATCTATTCCTGCATATCTATGAAAGTTTTCATTTTCTGTAAAGCAGGTAGAGACATTTTCCTGTGTATTGGCAAGAGATTTATTTATAACTCGTGCAAATTAGCATTGTCTGAGGATCCATTTGAAGATCCACCCTTGGAGGTGCATAAATGGGCACAGAGAATGTGAACACTTCTTATTGCAGATAAATACAACCATGATTAATGTGGTATTTATTTATCATTGTTCCTGAACAGAGGCCATTTGGATTTTTTGTTGGTTTTTTGGTGTGGTTTTTTGGGCGAGTGGGGGGTGTTAAGGTATAAAACCTGCCCAGATCTCCCAAATAATAAACCCAGTGGATTGAAGTTAATTTTTATCTTTTCTCACCAAATTCTTGGTGGTAGGGAATGTCTAAAAAACCTATTGATTTCACCTGAAGTGATTTGGAACTAAAATTCTTGTCTGGGCCACAGCTGGACCATTTGCACTATGGTCCATTTATTCCAAAGTTTATTCATTTAGGAGGGAATATGAAGCTAGTAGACACTGGAAATCTGTGTGTTCAATTTTGAAACCCTGTCTTCCAGATTGGTAAAATAACATGTAAAACTTCAGGAAGACCTGTGATGCAAAATTTCATTTGAGGTATTAAGCACTCCATTGTAGTATTTTGTTATTTTAGAGAAGTTTGTTCATGCCATGAATCACAGAAGGGCTGGGGAAGGAAGGGGCCTCTGGAGATTGCCTACCCCAAGCCCCTGCTAAAGCAGCTTCCCATAGAGCAGCTTGCACAGGATTGTGTCCAGACACCTTTTCCATTTCTCGAGGGCAGGAGACTCCACAACTTCTCTGGGCACTCTGTTGTAGTGCTCTGTCACCCATAAAGACATTTTTCCTCCTTTTCAGCTGCAGCTTCCTATGTTTCACTTTGTGTCCATTGCCTCTTGTCTTCTTGCTGGGCACCCCTGAAGGCTCTGTCCCATCCTCTTGGCATCCACTAATGTTCATTCCTAATCTGTATCTGAGATAAGGTCCTACACTTACCTCTTAAAAATAAAAATAGGAACACTTAACAGTAATAAAAAACTCAAGCACATCTTCCAGCAGGGTAGATTAAAAAATAAAGCTAAATTTTGAAGACTGCAGTGTAGGCAATTTTAGTCTTTCAGCTTATGATTTGCAGAAAATTTTTTGCTTTAAAAAGAGCAAAGGGTTAGATATAATAAAAAGTGTTATTAAAAGTATGAATATCCACTGTGAAACCTTGATCCAAGTTTTTTTGTCTTTATCCCTTGCCATGCACACATATTAAATATTAGCTCAGGGTTAGTGATTTCCTTCCTTCACAGATGGCAGAACACTCCAAAGGAGGCAAGAATAGAGTTCAGATCTTTCCATCTTATGGGTGTAAGGTCTAGTAATCATGACATTAATTTCTAATAATAATGAATTTTACTTGTGGTGCTTCTAACACCAAACACCATCTTAGGGCTGAATTTGCTAGAAATTTCACAGCCTTAATGTAAGAAACCCTGAAATTCTTACCCTGATGCTGGGAAGAAGGAAAACACCAGACCACGTTCCACTTTCTCAGAAAAAGAAATGGTTCTTCCTGATCCTAAACAGACCTGTCAGATCATTGAATCCTGAAAGATATTTCCTCCCTGCTGATAAGAACAGCAGACTAATTTTTAATATAATGTCCAACCCTAGATATGGACTATAGGGACAATAAAGCAGTTGGTTCCATTCTTGCTGCCCAAAAACATGTGAGCATTTTGAACAGCAGAGTGTTGTTTATGCTGCAATTTTATTATACACCTCATGATATTTTGTGGTCTTTACAAAAGTCTTAAGTTAATGTGGCTGCCTGACATCCTCAGTCTCAGTCCTCTCTTAATCTGTTTTTTTCTTTTTTAAGTAAGATTTGTCTATTTCTGATGCCTTGAATGCATGGAAAAGTGATGCACTTTTCACTCTAGTGTTTAAAAAAATATGTGAGAGATATTGATATTATTTTGCAATTTTAATAGAATTCTAAATCTTCAATAATGACTTTTTAAGACTGAGATTGGAATACCTCTATTTAATGTTTTTAATGGTACAAATAAATGTTTAAGCAATTGTCTAGATTTTTTTAAATGACAGTGCAGTATTCATGTTGAGACTACTGTTAAAAACAAACTCAAATATATTCTTACATAAAAAATCTTTTGCTTTAATAATAAATGGAAAACTTTTCCATTTGATGTGATTTCTTTATGCTTTCAGAAAAAAAATGGATAAAATTACCTCTCTATTTCAACTCATTAAAAATTTAATTACAGAAGTTTCATTGATTTTCCATTTTAAGTAATCTACTGAAATAGTTTATTTGAAGTACATAAAATAAAAAGGTTGATTCTGATTTTTCTTATTTTAGATTGTTGTGTCATGCAATGAAAGACCATATAGTGCGTGTTGCAAATGAAGCAGAATTTATTTTAAACCGACAAAGAGCTGAAGATGTCCACAAACACGCTGAGTTTGAGGTAAGCCTGAGAGCTGGTGGATTTCTGGTTCTCTGTTTTCACTCAGTTGTCGCCTAGACTGTAACTCCACACAATAAAGATTTTACTTTTTTTTCTTCCAAGGAAGAAATTTACATTGAAAGCATTTCAAAACTGTTTTTTAAAAGCTTTGGTAAATGTCAAGCACATGGAATGGGTTTAATCTCTCATCTTGTCACTGAAATTCATAAAAGCATTTACAGCTTGAAGAAATGCCTTAATCAGAATGTCTAATCTGACACGGTAGACCCTTTGGTTCACAAAGAACTTTTCTGATTTATTGAAAATAGTAATGCAAATCACCTTATTAATTATTTTTGTTGATTTTTTTACAATAGCAGGTATGAGTTTAGTAAAAGAGCAAAGCAATTTTACACTTAAAGTACTTCAGGAAAAGTAAGAAATAGAAGTGTTTTGTTAAACAGATTTAATATTTTGAGGTCATTTTCTTAGAACATTTTAAATTTTGAAGTACCTTAGAACATTTACTTCTTATAATTTATAAAGTGAAATACAGTACTGCGCATCTGTCTTGGTAGTTAGGAATCATTAACCATTGACAGTAAGATTCAGTATTGGAAGATGTAACAGAGCAGCTGACTCCCATAACTCTCAAATATCTATAATTCTTATTCTGAAAAGGAGTCAATACTCAGTTGCTTTTTCATCAATGAATGGTACAGTATTCAATTTAAACTGCCTGAAAGTGATCCAAATGTTAAAGCTACTGTCTTTAAAATGTCTCCAGTTTAATAGGTTTTCAATTGTTTATACAGGATTAATTTTGTTCCTCTTAAAAAAAAAAATTATGGAAAAGTAATGGAGTAAATTTAAAACTTCATTTTTGACATGACTTTATCAAATATGGGTTTGCATTTTTATGGTGTTTCATACATTTCATCACTGTTTTTTTATCATTTCCGAACGTGCCTTGTACTTGCATACATTTGTGTGGATGTAGGTATATATGTGCAGTCATATATTTCCACATGTTTCACTGCTCAAGAGACCTGACATTAGGATTGAGATAGACTGACTTAGTATTGATGGAAATAAATAGCTATATCAATTTATTAATCTGTCAGAAAATGTCAACAAGCACCTGGTGGCTAGAAATAGGATCCAGTAATCTTAGTTTTGATGAGGTTTTTATCTCCTTGAAACAGCTCTCTTAAATGTGCACTTTGATGTACTAGTTCTGGTGCTCCTTGACCTAGCTGAGAACTGTGAGACACAGAGATATCTGTTGTCATTTTGAATACACATAACCTTTACTTCATTTTGTCAGAGCAGACAGCAGACACTTGTCATATGGGATTGCAACAACTTTATTACCAAGCTTATACGGGATATTTTGAACGTAGATAAAATTGCATTTACAATTAAGTGTACGTCAAAGTGAAGTTTCATATTGCCTCAACAATAAATAACATTTGATATCTATCAGAGCATCATGCAGTAACCTAAGATGACAATGGAAGATTGAGTTATCTGCTCTTTGAAGAATACATTGAGGTATAAGATCTGTCAGAACTCTAGACAAAATGAGAATATTCAATTAACTTCCAGGTTCTGTTAGCAAATAGGATTCAGAATATTAACTAAATTCCCTGAAGGAATAGCCTCAAGTCTGTCTTATTGTCTGGTAAAGAAACCAACACCTTTTTCATATATGAAAATTTTCATTACTTTTGTTGTAAGAAAAGACTGAGATACACATTTTAGGCAAGTTTAAAACTGAAAATCATTTAAAAAATTGTAAAAAATAGACTGTTTTAAAAGTGAAATTCACAAGTACTTAAATAAGGTGATAGTTAAAGTCTGAAAGAATGTTTTTTATATTGTCTTTAATAATGCTGGGAATATATCTGAACATTTTATTATTCATTCTACTTGAAAGCAGTAGGGACAAAGGCATTTCTGGTAGTTTTCTGCTACATGGTTGTATATCTGTCATTTTGTTTTAATAAACTGTATAGGTATATGTTCTGGGGTTTAGTACATGCTAATCATTGCTCTCAGCTAGAGAAGTGCATGACTATTTTATTTTATTTCTGCCCTTTAAACTTTAATTGAATCATTATGGGTAAAATTATTTGTTCCAAGCTGCGCCAACTTACTGTGTCTCCTGCATAGAGGGGAGGCCATGGACCAACATCTAAATTTTATTCTGTGACTCCAGTTGTAGTCAAAGGCAAGGAAATTCCTCCCAGAATGGGTACTTCAGAGTTAACTTTCATTTTGTTAACCTTTGTAATTGTTCAGGAAGAAAAATGAAAATTTAATTTTACTGTCCAATGAGCTGGTGAAATATTAACCTCATTACTAAGGCAGATCATTGTACTAATTGGTGCCTCCCTGTACAAGAAGATAAATTGAAAAATGAATTAACCCTTTATGAATTAGTGTAACCATTGTTCTTTCCCAGATTACTTGAAATGATGTCTCTAAACACAATAGAAAGACCACTGTTCAAATCTTACTGAATGCTAATATGATCTGTACTAAAAAGGTAGCGTGCAGAAATATTAAGAATAAAATATAAAGTATGAGCTTAACTTAATTTTAATTGCTCTTTTGAATACTAGAAAATTGGATTCTATTCAGCACTATTACAGCATTGAATGTTGGCTAAACATTCTAAAATGGTGCACAAAAACTGTAAGTGCAAATATGCATCATAAAAGGTATTTTTTAAATTAGCTATTCTGAGAATTAGTAGCCTTTGTAGTTTATACCTAAAAAATTATACTTATAGTGGATTTATTTTGATTACTCTGGCTGCATTTCCTTTCTTTAGACATTTTGAAAGAATCTTTATGAGGAGGAGAAATTAAGTTTCAACTCAGCATGATTTTGAGTAAAGAAATGAAAAACTATTGTCCTTATACATAAAGAAAGGATTTATCGAAACAAAAACACACTATGGAATTCTGGCAGTTTAGAAACAAATTCACATGAAGGTCAACAGCCACAGCACTTCTTTTAGAGATAGTTTTCTCTCAAAGGAAACATGATGGAAATATTAGATCTTTTTCTTTTTAAAAATTGAGTGATTTTTTTATCCATTAGAGTTTTTAGAAGTGGTAGTATGTTGTCAAAAGTTTGCATGTTATGGTATGAAATATATTTCTTATTTATTTAGTCTAGCATCCATAGCAATAAAATAATCAAATAACTTTTATATTTTAGGGGTTAATGTAATTTAATAATCAAAACCAGTGTACGTAATTTTTTTCTTGTATATTATCCTGTGTATGTTACAGCTGTATTTTATACCTAAGAACACATGAAATATTTACAAAGAAAGGGTAACTTTTAGGACATCTCCATGGCTACACATATACACACAGATGTATGGCTGAATATTTTTAATTGCAATTCTGTTGTCTTTCCCCTTGGTATTTCAATTTTTACACATTTTAACTGAGTGTTTTTTCATAAATAATATATAGTAGTAGAATATTTCAATTCAGTGGTGTTGTGGCTTAGAAATAGTACTACAGAACTATCTCAGTGCCCCCACTGAGACTCTCCCAAACCAGACACCACTTCCATGCCCCTTTCAGGGTGGAGAACTGGAGGCACAAAAGATGAAAATCACAAGCTGAGATAAGAACAGTTTACTGGAAACAACAATGAGATAAGAAAGAGAAATGTAACAGTAGCAATATTAATAGCAATAGGTATAAGACAAAGGAATGGTTTACACAGTAAGTAAAACAATACTGGACCTCATTTGGCCTGCCACACTTTCTCCCAGACCAGAGAGTGTCCCTTACTCCTGCCCCTGGCAAGTGACATGAGATGGTATCAAATAATATTAGGGCTTAGACAGACTTCCCTCCCAGTACTGTAAAAGATTAACCCTGTCCTGGATGAAACTAGGACAAATGACATATCCTGTTCTTCTGAAAAGTACTTTAATGAGTTCTCTTCATATTCAAATAGTTCAATAAATATTAATTTTAAGGCAATCATTGGTAGCCTGTCTTTAATGAAGCGTTGTGTCTCATTGCCAGTCGCAGTGTGCTCAGTATGCTGCTGACCGGAGAGAGGAGGAGAAGATGTGTGACCACCTCATCAGCGCTGCTAAGCATCGAGACCATGTCACAGCCAACCAGCTGAAACAGAAGATACTCAACATACTAACGAATAAGCACGGTGCCTGGGGAGCTGTTTCTCACAGGTAAGCTGCAAATGTAGAAAGTGTGAAGCTTTAAACATTACTTTTAGTTTGAGAGAAGCAGGCACTGTATAACCAAAATATGATTTTATTCGGAGTTTAAATGTATTTAAATGTAGCATATGCAAAGTTGAACATAACCAAAGTGCAGCTCAATTAAATGGGTGTTCCAGTTAAAAAAATTAATTTAAAAAATACCTAAAACATATAATGTCTTCTGCATGTAACTGATACAGTATTTGAGGTTTTATTCACAGCTGTATTGAGTACTGGTTTTAAAAGTTAATTCTCTTCAACATAATGGTGAAATTAAATGTTTTCATACATCATGCCAAAAAGAAGAGCCTTGCTCTTCTGAATCACAAAAATAGCCAGTGGCTAAGGTGCTGACCCTCATGTGGAAGACTTGAGCTGAAATTGCTCCTTTCCTTCATTCAGAGCAAGGTCTTGAACCCGGGTCTGTCATATGAGTGCCCTGTCTGTGAAATCAGAGTCTGCCAAGTCTCTCTCTTGTTTGTGCATTCGAGCCACAAATACTTGGTTATTTATTCAGAGTGAAACAACTCAAACAGAAGAAATCAAGGAAGTTCTGCTCCCAGATAATCAAAATTTTACAGCTTGATTTTCTATTTAAATTCCTGCTTGCACTGAATCAGCAGAGAACAGAAAGCTCCATTTTATCTCTGCTAAAGTTTTCAGTGAAAACATAGTTGAAATACAAAAACTTTTTCTAGATAATTTTTAAAAATATATATATTTGCAATTTATTTGCATTTGCATTTATGTTGACTACATAGTTAGGGTTTAAACCTATTAGAAAAGTTGCCAAGTAATGAATTTGACATGTCTGCAATAAGGTTTAATAAATAGCACATATACTGTTCATTCTTTTTGTAATTCTATATAGTTGATTCTTGCAGTTATACCATGTTTAAAACAAAAATGAAATTTTTGTTCATTATCCCTGTTTCTTCTAAAGACATTACTCTCTCCTGGATGATGATGGAGATGTATTTATTTTTTAAGATGGTAGAAATTGTGGGAATTCAGTCTTACAGAAACTGTCTAAGACCAGAGATGTTCTGGTGGAAATTATGAAAATGACAAATAAAAAATCGTGATATGGTTGATTCAAAACAGGCTTAGTCCATAAGGGCTGCTTGTGTTATCTCTAGGTGAGGCTTAAAGCTGTGTGTCTGGAGACTTGAACATGCTGAAAATAAATGCAATTTTCACTTCTTTTAATGTCTTTGAATAATGAATAACAGTTTTTGAATAATGTCGTTGTTCAGCTTTGTGGATGGCTGCAGACACTTTGCAGACTTAGATCAATTCCTAGTGACTACCTTTTCCAGAAGACTATGTCTTCTTAGAGCCTAGATAACTTTTATTTCCTGGATTGTTGATGGCAACCGAAATGGCAACAGTCCATTTCTGCAGCTTTTTTTCTCTTGAGTCCATGATAGTTTCTGATGGGCTGGGAAGTAGCTTGAATCCTGTGACAAACCTATGAAATTTCTTACACTGAACAAAAGAAATTCTTATTTTATCCTTGTAATGCAACTTGTCCACTGTTGTCTGCTTCTCAGTTACTGGCAGAGCTGCTTTACCATTTTGGTGCTTGCAGTGCTAGGTGCAGCCATTGGCTTGGTTGTGTTTTAGCTGCAGGCAGCACTTTAACCTGGAGAAGGGGGACATGGTGACTCTACAAGGTCTCCAAGTGGGTTCCCCATGTGCAGGAGCCAGCTGGGAAATGGCCTTGCACTGCAGGTTTGGCCGTGGTAGCTTTGTGATCCAGCACACAAGTGTATCTTCTGTCATGGGACTAGTGGGCTGTGAATGGGAAGGACTGGGATGACAGCAGGGAGAGGGAGAAGCCCAGTGGGGGAGCCTCTGAGCCTTGTGAACAACATCACTCAGGGGACAGATCTGAAAGGCTTTCAGGGCAGGAAAATGGAGAGGGGTCTCATTAAACTCCTCACCCACAGAATGCAAAAACTGTTGTTAATTAGATACTCCAATACTTTTTATGTGATGGAAATTGAGATGGCTTCCAAAACCATACACACCTCTGGTCTTGGCTGGCATGAGACAAAGCCGGACTCAAGTCTCTGGTTTTAGTTCCTGACAAAGAGTTACAGCATTAGAAGTCTCTTTATAATAAAAACTCATGCTTCTCTGTGCCATGAGAGATATAACCTGAGTGGAATATTTAAAAACACAAACCCCAGGTTGTCGCACTAGACCTCTATACTCCTGTAGTGATTCTATAATTTCCATTGGGAAAAGTGTTCCCGATTCTGAAGACACACAGCTGGTCTCCTGTTCAACTTGGGAGCTTGAGACCCTTCATTGAAATGGTGAGTTCAGGGAGATCCTTCTCTGGCCCAGATGGGGCAGGGTAAGAAACAGGCCATCACTTCTGCACAATAAATTCTTGGGCAATAGCAATGTTTTTTGACATCTAAAGAGGATAAGATAGATAGGAAAATATTTAGGGAGACATGAGTGTGATTCTTCAAAGCTTCAGTTCTCTTTCTGCACAGTGGCAGCTAGCAATTGACTGTCACTTGCAGCAGATAGTAAAAATATGTGTAGAATCATAGGATTATTTAGATTGGAAATTACCTCTAAGATCGTTAAATCCAACCATTAACCTAACACTGCCAAATCCACCAATAAATGATGTCCCTAAGTGCCACATCCACATGTCTTTTAAACATCTCCAGGGATGACAACTCAACCACCTCTCTGGGCAATTTGTTCCAATGTTTCACAACCCTTTTGGTGATGAAATTTTTTCCCAATATCCAATCTAAGCCTCTCCTGGCCTAACTTGAGGCCATGTCCTTTTGTCCTATCTTGTCCTATATGTTTTTGTTTATCTCTTCTNCTTTTTATGTGATGGAAATTGAGATGGCTTCCAAAACCATACACACCTCTGGTCTTGGCTGGCATGAGACAAAGCCGGACTCAAGTCTCTGGTTTTAGTTCCTGACAAAGAGTTACAGCATTAGAAGTCTCTTTATAATAAAAACTCATGCTTCTCTGTGCCATGAGAGATATAACCTGAGTGGAATATTTAAAAACACAAACCCCAGGTTGTCGCACTAGACCTCTATACTCCTGTAGTGATTCTATAATTTCCATTGGGAAAAGTGTTCCCGATTCTGAAGACACACAGCTGGTCTCCTGTTCAACTTGGGAGCTTGAGACCCTTCATTGAAATGGTGAGTTCAGGGAGATCCTTCTCTGGCCCAGATGGGGCAGGGTAAGAAACAGGCCATCACTTCTGCACAATAAATTCTTGGGCAATAGCAATGTTTTTTGACATCTAAAGAGGATAAGATAGATAGGAAAATATTTAGGGAGACATGAGTGTGATTCTTCAAAGCTTCAGTTCTCTTTCTGCACAGTGGCAGCTAGCAATTGACTGTCACTTGCAGCAGATAGTAAAAATATGTGTAGAATCATAGGATTATTTAGATTGGAAATTACCTCTAAGATCGTTAAATCCAACCATTAACCTAACACTGCCAAATCCACCAATAAATGATGTCCCTAAGTGCCACATCCACATGTCTTTTAAACATCTCCAGGGATGACAACTCAACCACCTCTCTGGGCAATTTGTTCCAATGTTTCACAACCCTTTTGGTGATGAAATTTTTTCCCAATATCCAATCTAAGCCTCTCCTGGCCTAACTTGAGGCCATGTCCTTTTGTCCTATCTTGTCCTATATGTTTTTGTTTATCTCTTCTCAAGATAAACAAACAATTGTCAAGTTCTTTAGCATAGATGCTCACATTACAAAATATTATGGTTTCATTTTGTCAAATATGACCCAGCTGTGGAGAAAATTTTTCCTTGAGTTTGCAGTTCAACACAATGAGCTTCTAAGCCTCCCCAGTTTTTGTGTCCTTGCATACTGTCTTTGCAGAAAGCAGCAACCAGCATGTACTATTTAATCTGTAGGTGCCACAAAGCTTACTCTTTGTTCATTAGGAAACAGAGAGACTATTAAGAACTACAGAAAATTAATACTGAGAGGAAAAGCAAGAGGTCTAATGTTTTGATGTATTCTACATCCTATAGTATTTATAAATTATTAATTTTAAGTATATTATCATAAAATCTTCCCGAAATGTCTGAAGAAACAAGAATGAAGTTGAACAGTATGAGCCAACAAAAATACCATATATGACTTTGAATTCTAAGTTAGATTATAGTTATATATAGATAGCTTAACTAAAAATACCATGAATTAATAAGTGACTTGCATTTCAATTGGCTTCCTAATTAGATATTAATTTATGAAGGTGAAATTAATTATAAGCAAATACTCCACAAGTCAAATAAATGCCTACAAACACAGTAACACAGTACAATAAATTCCTGTGTGTACATTAATCAATCAGTAGTTTAGGTGATCTGAGAATCTCTACTCTTTCATCTACTTCTGACTAAAAATGATAAATAACAGTTTTGAGAAAAAACATTCATTTTTATTGCTTGTCCATGTTAGCTCCTTTCTACCTTCACAAACGTTTTCCCTTTATATCTTAAAGTGAAACCCAAAGTTCTTTTTCTCAGTTTTTTTAAAGTATGAGCATCAAATCCTCTGTAACAAATGGGAATTTACTGAATCATCTTATTTTCATCTACGTATCTCAGACAAAGCATAACAGATTTCAAAATAAATCCCATTAGTTTGTTATAAATCCTGTTTGTGCTCTTAAACAAAACTAATTCTGTTTCCTGCATTTGGACAATTTGATACTCTTAGGTATCTCTGTAATAGCTTCCCCTAAACATACTTGATTTTTTTCTCTTTTTTAATTTCAGCATTATACCAAAATTAAAATTCTGCAAGTTTTTCCCATTCAGATGAGAAATTGGTGATCTGGTTATTTCCTTGATGCATTGTCACTTGTTCAGAGGGAATGTGCAACATCAGGAAGAATCAAACAGGATGTTTCATAGCTTAGCGTTCCAAGCTTCTTTAAGCCAGCACTTACCCTCAGCTTTTTTCAGGGTTATAGTTTTCATGTCACAACATATGCTTCCTTCTGCCTTCTCTGTCAGCTTCATATGGTGCTTCTCTTCCTCCCCATCTGTGTCTCTCCCCTTAAACATCTTTCTTTAAAAAAAAAAAGTTTTCTAAAACTTGTCTATACACACAGTTCAAATTTCTTATCAACCATATGCATGCCTGCATTTAGGCCCATAAGCTGTTACTGTCTTACTTCAACTTCCCAGTTTTATCAGATACCTCAACTTTTCAAAAACTTTAATTCAAGAATATTGAATATATGTATTTCTACCTTACAGTTTGTATAGGTTTAAAGCAATTTAGGGCAAAAAAAAGAGTTCAGAGTTCCAATTAACGTTCAAAATCTAAATACGAAATACTTGTCATAGATATTTTCACATGATCAGTTTCGATATTCACAGGAGCACTACTGTTATGAGAAAAATGACGTTTAAAAATGAGAGTTGGTTCTCTTGCTTTCTGTGATTTAATGAACGAGGTTCCACCTACATTAAAGCAGCTGTACCAAATAGCAAGTATACAAGGGCTTTTTCTGTTCAAATCCATCTTTGGTTAAACTAGACACCCATAACAAATTAATCATTCATGGTGGAGGGCAGAGCTGTCAAACTCATTCTGTGGTGAAGACCAAATTCGTCTGGGGAGACAGGCTGGAAATAAAAAGTTTCTTGCTAGACAGCTAGTTTTGTCTCTCTGTGCAGCATGTGCTTCTGAAGAGATTGGGTTCTGCTGGGGGCCAGAGGGATGAGAATGGAAAGAGAACTCCCTTTCCCAGGCCTATGGGGATTGGCAGTTAAATAAGTTGATTCTGGAAAAACACTGTTTCTAAACCAAATGTTTCCAGCTTACAGCAAGGGAGACCAGATCACAGGAATTTAGTAAGTAGTTTCCCTTACAGCCATCCTTTGGCATTCTCTGTCTCCATCTCTCTACTAGCTGCTGTCTTAGGAAATTCAGAGAGGCACAGAACCTATTCTAACCCTCACCGCAAATCAGATGAATCTGGTTTAGCTATTCATTCATTTCTGGCTCATTTTAACTGCTAGGCATAAATTACAAAGGGAGCTTTAGAACAGTAGAAAAGATGTAAGACCAGATCCTGTCTACTGGATCCAGAAGCGTGTTTGACATGCCCTTTCTCAGAGGGCCTCTTAAGGTTCTGCATTTTTTCCCACATACTCTGTAAGATCTATGAATTTTCTGTTTCTGGAATTAGTTTGGGGGGGGGGGGTTGGCAGAATGTATTCAAAATTGGTCTGATGAAACTGCACACTTTTTAGCTTGTTCATTAGTTATCCTGTTACAAATTCAAAATATTTAGTTCTGAGGTGATTTCATCACAACAAAACATTAAGAAAATGATTTTCTGTCTTTTGTTGTTTTTACTTTACTGCAGTATTTGAGAGACCCTGAGGTCAGCAAATGTGTCAGCAACATATTTTCAGTCCAGAATTAGTTATCCATTTATAGCAGGATTTAAACATGAGTGAGATGATCAGTTAATCTGATCACTGCATTATAGTATTTTATATTTCAATCCACTTTTTAACTTTCTTACTATGCTTTCAACTGTGTGGCTGCTCCACCCATACATAGCATATCCTCTTTCTTCCTCCCTCTGTGACTGCTTACCACTGTGGTGGAAGGCAGAGCCCATCTGAAGGAGCTCTTACTAATGGAGCTGAAGATTTTGATGAGCATGATGGAAAAAGAATTCTTTATCCTTTTCTAGGTGTAGGGTAGTATTTACAGCATAGAGATACCTGCCAAGAAAGGAGTATTGGATGATCAGGGATGGGCTGTACAAGAAACTGCACAATTTGCTAATGTGGGATTTATTCAGTTCAGTATTTGTGCAAGGTTGCTCAGTTGTTTTGAACTGTGGCGCTGTTTTATGGATTTTTTCCCAGAGCTGGAAGAAATGACAGGAAAATATTATTTTTGGAAAGAGGTAGTGTTTTCAAATGTTGAGAAACAAGTGGTACTCAAGAAAGACTTGTTCAATTCTATGGAGAGACTTGTTTACCTCTAGAAAGTACAGTACATTTAATTTCAATGTATAGAAGGAGTTCTGCACTTTCACATTATTATTTTTGCATTAAGAGGATTTTTTTTTCTTCTTTCCTCTCTTTCTGCTTTTTTTTCTGCTTAAATTTGAGATTCCCCTAAAAAAAGACGAAAGCTTTGTAAATTTTGTTTTTATTTAAGAGATAATAGTTTCTTTAACTGCAACAATAATCAGAATACAGTTCCAAATTTCATACAGTCAATTTGCCATATATACATATATTTATTGTAGGACTGTAAATATATCAGGAGGAAGGCTACCCTTAGCAAACTGAGGGGGACTTCTGCTCCTCCTTAAGTCTGTCCATAGGTTTAGCATGTGCATGCACATGCAGCTGTTCACCTTTCAGGGTACCAGTCACAAGAACAGCCATAAAGGTTCAGACCTGTGGACCACCCAGCCCTATAACCTTCAACTGAATGACTAGGAAACAGAAATATAGGACAAGTAGACATGAGGATCCATCTAATACCCACTCAGACTCCTTGAATTTTCAACTCAGGATTTTCTGAGGAATCTCAAATTCAGTCAGTCTTGATTTTGAATTTTCCGTATCTCTGTTGGGCTTCAAAGTACCTTCTGCTTTCATATTTTCCTCCTAGTTCCTGCAGCAGAAACAAACTCTGCAGTGGTTATCAGCGGTCTAGACTAACAGTTGCTGATATTGGACAATGTTCCTAGCACCTTTCTCCTTCTTTTCCTGCCTCCAATTTAGAAGGAAGTAGAAACTCAGTAGAAACCATGAGAGAAGAATTTCTCATCGCTAGGTATCACTTTGCTCACTTTTCCTCACATGCCTACCTAGTAACACCTGTGCAACACAGCAGTGGATTTCCCATCTTCCCCATATAAAAGAATAGAAAGCAAAGATTAAAACAGGAACAAAAGCCATAGGTCTGAAGATTCTGAGTAAGAAATTTTTATACTTCTGATAAGGCCATATTTTCTCAGAAATGAAAATTCTTTGACACATTCTTTATTATCTGACATAAAATGGGTAAGAAAGACCCTATTTCTATGTCTTTTAAAGTACCATTACAATCCAGGGCTCTTTCCCACGTGATGCTTCAAATATATTACAGAAGATAATGCCAAGCTGTAGATATTTTTTTTTTCCCTGAGAAAAATCCGTAGTGTTTTGGTAGACTTCTCAGACATTTCTGGTAGACATCAGAAATGCAAAGTTAAATCAGAAATGAAAACCCAGTGGAACAATTTTGATTCCCTTTGTCTCAAAAGCTTAATGTCTTGTACTTTTCTATTCGAAAAGTGTTTATGCCCAATGATACTACTGTCAAATAATTTCAGAAACTAGGAAGAAAGTTTGGAAAGGAACTAAAGACTAAATTATCTTCAGGCACCAAGGAAGTTGTAGTGTGGTGCATCCCAATCACATCCTTTGCATCCCCCCCCATTTGTGGGATATGAAGTGGAATTCGGCAAACACCTCCGAAAATCTGTTCCATGTCTTTGAGAGATTTATAATTGAACTTGCCTGTGCATTTTTGGATCATTTTCTTTGCTAAAAATTACATTAATTATATGTGGGTTGAAACCTAGCTCCTATCTTCGTAGTTCCTTTTTCCTCATGGAAATGTGTAATCAGCTAATCTATGTAGTAGACTGATCTGTTTCTCTTGTCTGCTCAGATGTTGGATCTATTTTTTTCCCCTTTTTCCACAGTGGGGAAAAAAATCAACCCTTGTGAGGATTTTTTTTCCCCCATTTTTGCTTCTCTGGTACAACATTTTCCTCATTCAAAATATTCTAGAGCTTTGCTTTAAACCAATGCTTGGAGCCCTGTCTTGCAGGATTGCTACAGGGGAGCATATGGAACTGCTGCTCCCAAGTGCCACGTAAGAAGGAAGTCCTGTTTCGGGTGTACGGCAGGAACATGGTTACTTGGACACAGAGGCCAGAGCCAGAGTCTTGTCCCTTCCCTCTTATCTTAATATAGCTTAGCAGGAAGTTTCCTTGGGTTTGGTGTTTCTGTATGCATTTTGTTAGCACAGTCTGTATATCCACAGATACTAAACTATGAAGATCATCCTTAGATAACTCACATTTCTGATTTCTGAAAAATATTTCCAGCATATGTCTCTCTTTCAATTCATAATTTTTGGTTGGGGTTTTTTGTGGGTTGTTTTTTGGTTGATTGGTTGATTTGGTTGTTTGGGGGATTTTTTAATTGATTAATTTTAACTTTTTAAAACAGTGAAAAAAAAAGTTTACACAGATTTACTCTGACTGAGTCAGAAAAACAATGTCTGTCATAGATGTTACATGACTTGAAGGAGATTGCGGCACTTGATTATACTGTTGATTTATCTTGTTGATAAAATAGATATGGTAATGCACAATATAATTCTAAAGACTAATTACAGCATTCAAGTTGGTATTGAAAGTATTGTGTAAGCTTGGTTTTATTATCTGGTTTTACATAGCTTATGTGGATTTGATACGTTGGTTATTACAGCATTTACTTTTCCTTTATGACTGTATTTTTACATAACCTGTAAGGTCTGGGATTTTTTCAGCAATAATATCTGTTCACACAGAGTTTTGATGTATATTGTAGATCTATTTCTTGTACACTTAGAGAGACACCTGAAGATGACAGACTGCAAGCTTCTCCCAGCATTTGGGCTCCCCAGTCTATTGGTATCTGGTGTCAATAATATAGACTGTTGCTTAGGCTGTAAAGCTCCATTGCTCAGGAGTGTTATATTTTGAAGTCATCTGTCATGGATGTGTTGTAGAGATAGGAGACTATTTATGTTTATGGCATTTTAAGTAACTCAGTAAGACCCTTTAAAATATACAGAAAAGGCTTGTTTACTGTCATCACTGCTCACTTAATCCTGTGACCTTGACATGATCGTATGCCCATAAAGCTCCCTGTAGGTAGTTCAATAAAACAGATGAATAAAACAGAGTCCAATGATTGGTTCAGCTTCAGTAATATACTGTCTTATGCCAAAAGTATTTCTTAAGCATTCAATAGTGCTGAACCATTTTAAAACCCGATAATGTAGCAAATTATCCAATTGTCTAGATTATTAGAAAATCCACCAAAAATTATTAAACCACATATATTCTATGTTTCATTTGAGAAGACTACCCATTATTTTGAAAAATAATCTGAATACACAATGCAAAAAGACTAATATTTAAATTAGTTCTTAAAACTAAAGTGTTCTAATGATTTTTTTTTTCACTTTTCTCCTGATATCAAATTATATTTATTGAGTGAGGATGCTTTTGGTTTTGTTACAGTCACAATCTGAATCTAGGATATATTCATGTGAAAGAGATTTCTTTATATGATTTACTAGAAGCTATGTTTGCACTTATTGTAGGAAGCAATAAAAATGTACATAAAGAGGAAGTTAAATTTGATGTCTCTTAGGCTCAATTTATAAAAACTACTGAAGCCTTTGGGATACTTTGCCATAAGAGTGATAATTTTTATGCATAATATATCTTGTGCTATGTGGAAACATGGAGGAAAGTAAAGTATGATATATTTGCCTCATGGTGAGTGGAAGTGTTGTTTTGGTACTAAAAAATGTTCACTTTCATTTTCTTTAATATTTAGACATTAAAGTTTCCAATTTCTGTTAGGTAACAATGCATTCTTTTTAAACATATAGTAGTCTTTTACACTGAATCTTGCCCTAACCTCTTCTACATTCTTGAATAAAATGTGAAGTTTTCAAAGTTGATGACAGCTTAATAGTAGAGGAAATTTATTTAGTGAACTTTAGAGAGTATTTTCTGTAGTAGAGTTTCATACTGAACTGTTGAGCTAAAAATTATGAAAATTACGTGCATAAAACCTGTAAAAACAGAAGAGCAGCCAGAAGAAGGTTTTAGTATGTATCTCCCAAGCTAAAATGGACTCTACAATCCTTTATTATTTAATCTCAATTAAGAACCACTGAGAAGAATGAGAGAAAATAAAAAGATACCACACATTTTTTTTGGCAAATGCCAGACAGGGTTGAATAAGAAGAAATATTTCTTTGATAATAGTCTTTTCATGTGAGATCATCATGATGAGTTAATAAAAATCTCAGTTTGTGTACCTTTAGAGGACCCAGACAGACAAATTGTTTAATTGTTCCTCAGGTATACACTACCTTTCATTTTGAACAGTATTGGAATTAAAATTAAAGAAAAAACTGATTGGAAATTTGTGTGGAATGGCAAATTTCTCTGGAAATGTTCTCAATAAAAACTGTATAGTCTGTTATATTTTAAGAAAGCAGATGTAAAGTTCTGAAACCTGATTAAATAAAACCAAAATATTAAAATTAGTATAAAAGATAGACTGGAATTTATGAACAATTCAGTAGTGTTAGAAAAATATTACCAATTGTCTTTTTTAAAAAGTATTTTTTTTTTTTTGTTTTTACATAGACATTATGTTTTTCTTTAGGGTAAATCATCCTTTAGCTTATCAGTATGCTGAAGCTTAGTTTTCAACTGGGTTTTTTTGACAAATGCTGCTGTTTATGTTGTTGTTCTTGCTTGGTGAGGAATATATTATCTTCCCTGGAAGGAAACAGACCTTTTTCTTCTGAAACACACACAACAAAAAAAATTGATGTACCTGGCCTCCACTGGATATTCATTCATGCTCCTTTCTGGATGGACATCCAATGGAAGCCATGTGCCTTAATTTTTTAGTATGTTTGTTGCAGAGGCTTAATCTACAGGTTGATGTTGGGTTTTAGCTATGGTACTCCCCATATAGCTGTATCATTTGATAACCTTTTGCTAAGTGTTGTGATTGCCAACTCAGCAGGGACATTCAAAAAGTTCTTCTGGACGTCACTAAATTTTAAACACAGACTTTTTCTTAGGAATGCTCTATTTTGAAAGTGCTAGAATAGATTCTTTATTTCAGTCACACTGAAAAATTTCAAAGGGTGGCAATCTGAATGCAATATTTATTTTAGAGAATTCCCCTTCTTTAAAAGTAATCCACAAAAAATGAATTTATGTACACTAAAATGAAAAAAAAGTACTTCTAGAAACTTATTCCCTATTAGAATTTAGAGAATAGATTTACTTTTACCCTTTTTTTTTGTTAAATTTAACTTTTCAGAATCCTCACAGTAAAGTTATAATGCTACAATGCTACTGTTTTCTAAAAGGCATAAAATCTGTAGGAAAAATCTCAGCTGTAAAAATTAAAAGGCCATGATGGACATTCCATAACAAGAAAACATCTATAGACCTCTGTCGTGTTTTCAATAACATTTATAAGATGTTAAATCACAGGCAAGTTTTGAGGTGTCTCTTAGTAAATATTTAAGTTTCCTCTTAGGTTCTCCATTCAGGTTCTCCTCCAGCCTGAAGTTTTTATTGGTTTATCCCCATATTCATCCACATTAGCAGTTGTAAAGGCAAGACACACACCTTCTACTGGTAGTCTGTCAACCCCATTGGAAATTCATAGTTAATATCATCACTGACATTAGAGAAGCATGGAGCTAGGTCAGGGAATTATGTAATTGGTGTACATATAACTGAATGATGGTATCTGCTCCAGAAACTGGAGGCACTTGGGCAACAGATGAATTAAGGTGCGGAAAGGAAGATTTTCATACTACCTAACAAATACTGTCTGACTGAGAAATAGCTCTAGGTGTGACTGAAGAGTCAGTCTGTAGATCCTCTAAGTTTTGACCTGTCAGAAAATAGGAAAGCAATTGTCCTTCCTCTCCAATTTTTATTATCATGTCTGCAATAAATAGTGAAGCTATAAAGTATCAGCCAAGCATTTGTATTACTCTTTGAGCTGAATTTCAATACAGTAGCTATATTTCAATATAGTAGCACATTTTTCACTATTTTGAGAACTGAAAAGAAAGGGGTGAATCTTCGCACTTTCCATAGCCATGTTCCCCACTCTTCACTTTGTTCTCCTTCTAATGATAAAAAAAGGCAATCAGCAACAAAATTTTAAAAAAATCACTGCAGAAACATTAAAGTTTGAAGTCTTTTATAAGCTGGAAGAATTTTGGGGAATTCCAGGAAGGACTAGTTGACTCAATAGAAATTCTATGTTCTGATATGTCTTCACATTGTACATTTGAATCAAGATGAGAAGAGCCTTTGGGGTCTTTGTCTGAAGGAGGGAAAGATTGCTAATATATTCCAAGATTTACTCTATATTTACATAACAACTTTTACTTCTTTTTCTCTTTAAATCATCCAGCAATAACGAAGGGGGAACATGGTTTACAGGATTTATAGTCACAAGGTCTGTGGACCCTTCCTCCATTTTCTGTCTGAAGATAATTGTCCGTGCAATTCAATTTAGAGCCAATTATGTGCCTCCATTTACAGTATCTAGATGTTCCTTAGCTTCCAAAACTTTCCTGTAGACTGGAATAACTGAAAAGTTTTCAAATGATGCTTTACTGAGTGCATTCAGTAGTGTATACTCTCTACTATATGGGGGAAAAAAAGGGGAATGTAAAATTACTCTTTTTTCTGGGTATTTCATGTATTGAAATCAAGAATTAAGAGGTAGAAGTACTGTAAAATTCTCTTTCATTTGTGTACTGCATTAAGTGACGTGCTCATTCATGCGTTTGTCCCATAGTATGAATTAAGCTATGGAGTATAGTCTTTGAGATTTTCTTCAGCACTGCTGCTTAATTATTTTCAGTGTTGTGGTGTAATTTTTTATTTGTATTTTCAGTCTTAGAAATTATATGCTTGGGCATATCTCTTAAGCATTCCTGGGTAACTCAGGAATATTTTGCATGTAATTTTAAGGGTGGGTGAGGGTTGTTTATCTGTGGGTCAGGAAAGCAATAGGAGTGAAAAATGATGTGTTATTTCCAGGATCTAAATGTTCTGCAGCAGTAACAGCAGCTGAGCAGCTCACTGTTATTCAATGCAACATTAACTTTTCCATTAATTCTGGTGCTGTAAAATATGAAGCCCTTAAGCATTGCAAAGTTGCTGCCTGATTTTTGTTCCTTTACATGGCTGCTGTATATTTGCATGCTGCAGCCATTACATGGATAATCACCATCATTACTTCTTAGAAGGTCATTTTCTTATTGTACTGAATACCGTTAGATACAGAAAAGCCTTAATAGAAGAAAGGATCTTTAAGCACATTCACTAGAAATGCTGTATTTTTACTTATTTATTGCTATTATTGGATGATGGCAGCCCAAGTGTCAACAAGATATTTTACGTCTGTTTTTTCTTTATTTATTCATTAAATAAAAAACAAACCTCAAATAACCTCTCTTCAAAAAACAACAAAAAAAAACAAACTCAGAAACCAAGAAAGCCCTACTTTTTCTCTAAAAACAAAATTAAAAAAAAAACAATTAAATTTCACTTTCTTCCCTGTTAGGAGGGAAATTATTAAATACTATTTTGCACCAACAAGAATTTTTGTTGCGTAATAAATATAATTCTATTTTGAAAATGCTAGATTTTTAAAAAACTGAGTAAAATATGGAGATTGGAATTACGGTTATTGAAATTTCTTGTATTACTTTTAATATTTGTTGAAAATATACACATTAATGGCAATAGTGGATTTAATAAGTGTCAATAACAAGCCAGAGCAGCAATTCATGGTACTTCCAACTAAGACATACCAACCATTCCACCCACTCTCCCCTCCAGAATTCATAGAACAGTTCATATGGGAAAGCAAGATGTAGTTCAACTATGAAAGCAGTCACTTTATGCCCTAAAAAATGAAGTTATAATCTTGGTGGTGCCAGTGAGGTGACATTTCAACACTGAATAAATCATATCAGTCTTTATCTATCCGCCTTGTTTTCCCCATCTGTAACACGTGAATCGTGCTACACTGCTAACAGAGTGATTTGGAATCTGTTGATGGAAGAAAAAGCACTAACAGTAGAACTTAATAAATATCTTTTCTATTAAGAGAATGGTCTAGTGCCATTTTGCTTTATTTTTAAACATGCTTTAGTCATGTAGTTCTTCAGGTTTTTCTGTGCCTCAGTTGCACTGTGTTCACTGTTCTGATGGTTAAGTCACTGTCATCATCATCTGAACCAGAGTCACATAACAGGATTTGTGTGATGGCTCATACAGAATCCATCCTAGCTGCACAAGCTTTTAACATTGCTCTTAGGATCTATTTAGGATCTATTTGTGGCATTTTTGGAACAGGATGAAAAGGCACATCTGATTTGACTTGCGAACTTCTTACTTCTATATTCAGTTGAATGATTCTGATTATTTTCTGTGGTTTTGTCTCCAACCTCTCTGTTTTACAGGATTTTTGTGATACTAATTTTCTTTTTTTTTTAGTTCAGGTATTTTGATGTCTGGTATTATTTGATTTCAGGTACATATGGGAAGATGAGTTAAATATCCAAATGCTAAAGATAATAATAACTTGTATTACACAAATTATACACACTATCCATATTGAGCCTTAAGTCTACAAAGAAATTCTCCCCTGGTTTCACAACATTAAATTTACAAATAAAGTTTAGAATTTATTATATTCTTTTTGTTATGAAAATATTGCTTTTCAGGAATTTCACTTAGTTTCTAGGTTACTAATTTAGGAATTTTTTGCATTCTGTTTAGTAAGCAGCAGTCTGAATGGCACTGTGTTACCAACACAAGTTCCAATGTGCACATCTAAACCCTCGATTAAGTCTTGCCTAAATCTTGTCCCTGGACTATATCCTGCCTACATAGGATTATGGATTTTCTCATTTATTTCTCATATACTACTAAGAAAATTATCTTACACTTTTATCCAGGGTGTATTTCAACCTAAAACCTGTTCAGTGTCTTCTCTGTATTGCTGCCCTGGCTGGATGGTGTATCTGTATTTACCAGTGCCAGCAATGTGGCACTCAGAAATGTCTTAGGCAGCTCATAAGGGGGATTTTCAGGATTAGGAAAAAGGGAATAAAGAAAGTAAGTAATTGGTTCAAACTTTTGAATTATTTTTATGGTTTTTTTTTTTAATTGAGTGAGTTGCTTGTGATTGATGAAATAATTTGGAACAAGAAAAGCTATATAATTAGAATTGTCCTACAAAGTTAAACAATCTTAGTTAATGAATTCAGTACTTATATCAGTTTGAATGAGCTGGCATAAAAATCAATACCTATATATGAGCAAATAACATATAAAAATATTTTTTTGAGTGCTGAAGAGTAACGGAGCTCTTAGCACAATATGCAGATTAGAACAGTCTGTGAAAATAATATTGTTGTATAAATGCATGATAAAGATCTTTGTTTCATTAAATAGCTATTTCTACTCAGAGAATTTGTTTTTTCTTTGATATAAAAAAAAAATCCTCCTCCTGAAGCATTAAATATTTCTAGATTTTGGAAGCAAAATAGTGAATATTTTAACTTGAAGTTCTATTTTGTTCTAGCCATTAAAACTGCAAGGAATCTCAAGATACTTAATAAAAAAACAAGGGAAAAATTTTATTATCTTCTTTGGTATGAATCCAGTTAAAGGATTAGTCAGACTCTGAAATGAAAAGGCAAAAGGATATTACTCAAAATACATTTTAGCAGTGATTAGCTGTTATCTGGAAAAATAGATTTCACTTCACTCAGTAGAATGCTATATTTTGCTGAGAATCAAAGTTTACAAAATAAATTTCAATATTTTTTAGTATGGCAGGTGATGAATGTTCTCCTGTAGAGGTTATATCAGAAAATCAATATTTGTAAAATTGAAACAGTATAGGTTTGTATTGATCCATGTGGCTAAATCAAAATGAAAGGCTTTGTAACAGCTTTCTTAGACAGCCTGCTATCCAGTAATGGCAAACTATCAATTTTAGCTTTCCACTGATAAATCAGCTTGAAAATTGGATGTCAAATTTTTTTTTACCAAAGTAGTGATTTTTTTTCTTCTCTCTAACCTTTCTTGATGTGTTAGATTGGTTTATAAGACTAAGCTCTGCCTTTTTGAAAGCAGTTGTCAAAACTGACATTTAGATATATTTTGAAACAAAATCTAAATTCCCAAAGCCTAATTTTGTCTACTAGCTGGTCTGATGGTAATTCTAGGTGTGCATCTCTGTGTAAACCAATATGAATATGTGTTAATGTCTGTAATACTGAAAATGACATTGATTTAATACTTCAGGTATATATGTTTCTCCTTTTTCTGTTCTCTTGAGTTCACAAAGGTCAGGTCTTCAACTGCAGCTTTTAGAAACTAATGCCTCAGAAACTATTTCAGCTTTCAAGGGTTAGGAAGATTGATTTTTCTTTGATTGACTGATTTTTCTTTTTTATTTTGTCTTAAGTGAGACTTTATGAAATAACACAAATATCAGTTTCAGCTACAGGTCCTTAAAACCTGCATGGATGTTCTTTGTTTTTAATGACAGAGAAAACAGGATACAGATTTTCTCAGAAAACAGCAAAATCCTTTGTGATGGCGGGGTGAAACCCTTTAATTTGGGTCACATGCAGTAGTTTTCAGTGGCAGGCAACAGTGCCATACCTTCGTGTCTGTACAGCAGAATATAAGTTAGCTCGAGTGGGTATTGATTGTGAAGTTTGCTGTTGTATAATTACTTCTGGCTGTAGAAAAATGTGGTGTGTATTGATCTAGATGGAAGCATTTGACTAGCAGTTTCCCTTGGCTAACAGTGAGTGTCATCTTTCAGCCATGATAAATGGTAACACTCTGGGTCAGCATAATTACTTGGTGGTGAAATGAACCTCCTGTACCCTTCTCCTCTCACACCAAGGAACCACCATAATCATCTTTATCTTAAAGCCATGATTTACTGAACTAACCAGCCCCGTAACACAGTCTTTCTCCTCTCCTTCCCACAGTATGCACCCACATCAAATGTGCTTCTATACTATTATTTTAAAAACTAAGCTGTTCTGTTCTGAATCCACAAGTATGATTAATTTATTTTTACCTAATCCCTGTCAGTTGACCTGGACCTGCAGGAAGCCAGCTCCTGCAACAATCTTTTAATCTTAATGTTTAGCATTCATGTGGGGGAAAAAAAAAAAAAAAAAAAGAAGGGGAGAAATATTAAGGTGTTCATCGTTTTGACACAGTGCTTTTTAAGTCTTGGAACCAAATGTTATTAATGCACTGTTAAATTATTAGTGTACTGCAATGAAAACTGTCATATGAATTTATTGTCAGTAGCCCTTTAATTTTATAGAGTAATGTACACTCGGTGTGCTGTCTTTGGAGAACAGATGATGATATTTTTTCACTATATGCTGCAAGAACAGTTTCATTTAAGAATAATTTTGACACCTCACTTAATAACAATTTTAAATGTAAGATATTTTTTAAAGCAGTAGCCATATTTCTCTTTATGTGTATCTCTAATAGGTGATAAATATGTTATCAGAAAAAGGGGAAATAGTATTTATTGCTGGAACAGAAAACCAAGATGATATGTATTGTTTGGCACCTTTTAAATGGAGATTTTTCAATTTGTTATCAATATTTCATTAAAACTTCATATCATGTTGTTTAAAATGGATTTGTGTTTACTTGCCAGTAGTGTAATATGGCCCTGGGGTAATGACTTTTTGTTAAGTAATGTTAGTTAAAGAAAATCTGGCAATAGTTTTAGATCATTTTAAGACAGCTGTGAAGGGTTTGGATAAAGGTCATTTTCAATGATTGTGCTTAGTTAAATAAATGTGAAGGGTTTCACAATGGGAATCTTGCTTTTCAGTATGCTGTCATAAATTTCCCCTTAACGCATCTGGGAATAGGAAGTAAAATGTAGTTGTTTCTGCCTTGAAGGCAATGTATTTTATATTTTCCTTGCTTTGTTTGTTTTCCCCTTATAATGCTGTTTATTCACATAACTAGAGTTCAAAGGTTTTACTTTGTCATAAATTAAATCTTCTATTCTCTGACAGTTTGTGGGACCCGCTGGATATAATTTTCAAGTGGTTGTAACCCGAAGATTTTTTTGCTGAGATTTAGTCGTTAAAAGTGTTAAATTTTCTGACAACTCAGCCTCTATTGTGACCCTGGTTCATTGCTTGCTCTCTCCCTTGGCCACAGCTGGCCTCTTGCTGTTCACAGCTGAAAAGTGAAATCAATGCTGGGTCTAACAAAATGCAGATGAAAGCCATTCTGATCATATATAGTCATTTCCCGTAATTTTATCAGCCTTCAGTTTCTTAAATGATCTCTGGAAAACATTGTTTGTTCATGTGAATACAATATCGAGTTTTGCGATAAAATGTCCTTTCTTTCTGGAAAGTAATACTTTTCAAGCATTAGTAGTGATATACAGCTCACATTGCCATCGCAGGATCTTTTAAAATACCAGTCTGGTCCTTCCCCCTTTCCCTCCTGAAGAGAAGCCTGTGAAAGAGCTGCTGCCTGAATCCTGCCAGCCTTGAGCCTCTGGAATCTTGCGAATTGAGGTTTTTATGTTCTACAAGGCTCAGAGCTGGAAAGTAAGAACTCTTACCATGTGTCAATCCACATTTCCATTGATCTTGCGTCCTTTTTATTTTTATTTGAGCAGGATTGGTAGGAAAGCTATGTTGCAGTTAGAGGTGGCAGCGTATGATGTAGCTTAATGCTCCAAAGGTCACAGAACTACAATGAGTTTGATGGAAAACAGCCTTTCTCCTTATTTTAAGTGGTTCCTGCTTTGATTACAGGCATTTATTATAATTATCAAGAGATTAGTCTGTTGTTATAGAATCCTTGTAATGGAACCATTTAAAAGGAATATAATGGCAGTTTATTGGATTTTGCAAAGGAAAAGAGAACAGATAAAGTGGTGGGTTTTAAATTGATCAACTGCTGCCTTAAGCATACTAATTTTTTCCTTTTGTTTAACTTCACATTTCTTTTTGTTTCACAATTTTCAGTTACATACTAAAGAAGTCACTTTTCAAATTCCAAAGGTATTTTACTTGTCATATTTTCATTGCAGTCTAATCCTGTGAAGTTTAGTTGTTAAAGACATTCCTTCCAAAATGTTCTTACACTGTACAAATCATAGAAAGTATACTGTCTGACACTGCCCTTTGTAATTTTATTCATATATCCATTTAAAGAATGGCAACAAAAAGGGATATTTCTAATAAAAAAATATGTAAAAGAAATTTTGTATTCTATATTATGTCATTTGAAGTGCAGCTAGGTTGATTTCTCTTTTTTACTAGCAAAATGCCATAATACTGATGAAACCTGGTGAATTTCTTTCATGTGTATATCAATTTCCCCTACTTAACAGCATACAGTTCTATTTACTGCACTTAGTCAAAAAGAATAAATGTTAAGATTATAAATCAGTCAACTTATTTAAATGTTCCAGAATAATACTTGTAACCTGGCTGCAAATGTAAGAACTAGATTACACTGGAAAAAATTAAAAGCTCATAAGCTTAGGGAATTTTATATTAGAAGCTAGTTTAGATTCCAAGACCTATGAATTTTGTAGTATGTGTAAGTATGTCTTATCCTTTGTATGAAACCTTCTACTGCAGAGTAATTACAGAGAGCTTAAAACCTTCTGCTGGAAACATTCTGTCCTACTCTCGTTAGCTGGGCTAAGGCACAAGTTACTTTGTTCTGCTGTTGACCTGGGAAAGAAAGTCAGCTGACTCAACCCTAGCTGGCGTGGGGCTTTTTAATGGCAGTAGGCAATCAGCCCCCAAATAACAATGAAAATATAACAGCAAACTGCAAGAACAGGATTACAAGTCTGCTACTCCAATATTTGTCAGCTGCCAGCAGAGGAGGCCTGGGAGGAGTGTAGTATTTCCCCAGGTGACTTTACCACGATACTCCCCCAGCATATCCTCCCAGCTTTCAGCAAATTGTAGCTCAGGGACTTCCTGAGCCAGAGGTGATATCTTTGAATTTAATAACTTGTGGTGGGTTTTTTCCCATCTGTGAAAGGAAATGTCTTATCATTTTAAGAACTGATTTAAACTTCTGCTGACCATGATACCACATAGCTCTGAGTACCCTATACCCCCATACCCTTGAGTATGTTGTGTGAGAAATTCACACAAAAGTGCATCATCATTTGTTTTGAACTTGTTGCTTGATAACTCTATGTTCTCTCTAGGTCTTTTCTTAGGAGAAATAGTGGATCCCTTTTGTCAACTGAGCATCTTGGTGCTATTTATAATATTAAAGATCACTATCGTGTCCTTCTCAGCCATGTCACTGTTCTTTAGCTGCAGGGCTCCAAAATGGCTTTTTTCTCCTTCTCGGAGGCTCCCTAGCAGGCTGTAGCTTATTCTGGAGCAGGTCTCTGTTAATCCTTCCAGCTGGAGCTATTTTACTTTGTGTAATAGTCAGAGAGAAGAGAATGATACACATATGTACTTGTTTCTGTCTCATTCCCACCCACCCTCCTTCCTGCATCTGTAATGTGCCAGCCAGGTTGTGGCTTTATTGCCAAAAGGAAGCCAAGCGGGAACGACTAAACCTTCCTCACTGATTCAATATTTTCTAAAGGGGAAAAACGTAAAGAATTGGAACAATGTTGTAAGAGATGAGCCTGTGTCTGAGCCAGATTGTAATTCTATTGTTGTAGCCCTTTCATTCCCCATTCCAATTAATGTTTTACTAGTTTAAAATGAGCTAACATTGTCAGAAAAGGCTGACAGTGTTCCATTCCACAAAACTTTGGTGATCCATGAGGAAGCATGCTCTGTCCACCATAGCTTTTCTTGTGACTTCTTATGACTGTATTTACTCTCAAATAGAATCAGTGTAATGGTCTAGGCACAAATATTATTTGTGTGTATGTTTGAGAGAGAAACACTTAGTTGGCAAAGCCTGAAAAAAATCATTTTGATTTGTGTCACAGGCTTTGAGAGTATTGCCAGATGATTGCAGGCATAATGTTTTATAGTGAATAGCATTCTCGTGCCTTTGGATGTTGGCATTTAGGGTGTACATGTATTTCACAGTGATGAATGGTAGTTCCTTTATTTTTTGATATAAAATGTGCAAATTAAAAAGTATTTTGCTTGCAAATATTGCTTGAAAATTAGGGAGAGTGGACATGATTCTCCCCTCATGCTTACACCTTGAGCACTCTTGGGCAAAAAATTAATTTTTTGTAAATAAGATTTCTTAAAGAAAGGAGAGATTCCTCTTCATCTTTCTACAAATTTCCATATAGTCCTAGTGCCAAGTCTGCTGGTGCTCTAGAAATATTAAGACTGTATTACATTAATTTTTTTTCTTTTTTTTTTTTTAATATGCTGTCAATATTCTCCTATAGGGCAAAATTAGAATACAGGTTTTAGTTTTTCAAAATTTTTTATCTCACACCAGAAAAGTATTTAATATCAGAAAGAGCAATGATTTGACCTGATTGCTTTCTTCCTGCTTAATTTCAATGACCTGTTGCAGGCAGGAAATATTCACTAAACGGTTTTTATAAACATTTGTAATGAAAACATTAAGCATTATAAATAAAAGATCTATTAGCAACTCAACCAACAATCCTCCATAATGTTCCCTTTTCTTAACTTGTACTTTGAGTTTTCAGTGTTTCATGTGAATCTGCTCTGAAGGCAGACTCTGAATCGTTTCATGCCATCAGCCATTTGCATGATAGCAGAGCACACCCTAAGGGAAGAAATGACTGAGTCTGTGTGTTTGTGATGTTATCTGGTGACTGATAAACTCAAGCAAATCAGTGTCTGAGAAACGTGTGTTACTGCGAGTCAGTTCTGGACTTCACATTTCCTTGAATATGAGATTTTTAATGTGTTTCTCTTCTGCTGTGTCAGCCATGCTGAGGCCATGCTGTGCTGATATTCATGTTATCAGCAAAGAGGGTTTTGTTTTGCAAGGACCAACAGTCCTGCTGCTGGTTAAAGGCTGGTCAGAAAGCACCAAGACTCTATCAAGTAAATAAATTTTGGCAAGTGTTATGATGGCTGATTGGGAATAAGTTCTGAATCATACTGCCTTCTTGCTTCTTACTGAATCACTACAGAGACACACTGGAGTTGTTGTTAATGGTGGGGTTTTTTCATTATTATCTGTTGAGCTAGACTGCTTGTTTGGGTTCCTCTCAGAAATTAATTCATAACACAGCTGTAAGTGTGGTAGAACTTGGTAAAGCTATAGTATTTTCATAGCATTTTACACAGATATCATGGTACAGTGTCATTTTCCAAAGTTCTCCCTGAAGCTAAATAAAGGAAGTATTACATATATTTTTCAAGGGATAAGACAAATTGAAGTAGAATCCTTATTTGCTGTGAACAGGAACACAATTTTGTGCGTGGCTTCCCCCCCGCCCCCCCTGCCTCCCCAAAACCACACAAGAAACTTTAAATAGATTAAATGTTAAACTAGAAAGAGTTGTTGGTCCATAATTCAGCTTTATTGCTCCATGGGAGGATATTGCTGTTAGAATAATAGTAGATCTGATATATTTTGTACCTTAGCTTGTATGTGCAATTTGGACCCACATCACTAACTGCAGAATATCTACAGAAAGACAAGGATACTTCAAGTCGATGATAATATGAATTTAGATGGTTTGGAAAAAAACTCATGGAAGGTCATGTTCTATAAATATCCATCAGTAAAACAATACAGAGGAAAGAACTGAATTCTTTTGTCTTCTGCTGATAGGATGAGGAGCCTTTTGCTAGTTCCCTTGTACATTAGAAAAAAAATAGCATAGCTATTGAGCAATACAGAGTACAGGCCTAGTATGTGTATTAACCAACCTGGTCACAGGTTGCTTTGGTTTCCAAAATATAGTCTGATGTGGCAAAAGCTATTCTACAACTGTACAAGATTTATAAATTTAATTAAAAGTCCTTTAAGGCAGGAGGAGAAAATAAACTCTACATTTATTTTCTGTAAAAAAATTAATCATCTTTCATATTGATTTAGCAACTTCACACAGGTGTCAATTCAATCCATTTCATACTTGGCATCTTGGAAGCTTTTCATTGCTTGTCTTTTGTGTTTGGTTGTTTGCTTCTTAAAAAAAGAGAAGGTAAAAGTTAACAAAATAACCTCTACTAAAGTCCTATTTTAATGTAATAAAGAGAAATTTCTATATAACTTTGCCAATCATTGTTCCATCTGCGGTATAGAAAAATAGATTGATATTCTACCATCAGCATAAAACATTTTTCAGATTATGATGGAATTAAGCCCCTAGAATAGGTCCCAAAATATATCTCATTTTAAATGAATTGTTGACTTTGATGGAATTTCTTATAGGCATATACCTAACAGATTCATACTTATTCTTTAAATTGGGCCTAAAAAATTAAATCTTTTCCATAAAAATATTTATATACCACAGATTCAGTGTCTCCAATATAATAGTTTTGAATTATACATAATAAAGCGTATTCTGGTTTTAAGTGTTTAACTGTTAGACTTTCTCAATTGCCTTAATAATGTAGTCTGATTTTTGAGAGTGTCAGCTTTTTGTTTTTCTTGAATTTATATGGCTTTTTTTTCCTGAATTTCTATAATTTATATTCATTATTTGGTATCAGTTTAAATAAGGCATTTGCTGTCTGAATCTGAAGGTTTTGGACGCTGACCCTCTGATTTTCTATTCCTGTTTTACAGCAATAAAATCATAAGGTCATTCTTTAAAAGTGGAATTTTGAATAATTTTTTTATTTATTTACACAGAGATGATTTCTGTAGCTGTTGCCTATTTTATCTTTCAAGATTCCCTTTATCAGGCCAACCAGGTGATGAAAAGATTAGCTCCATGTTACTTTTACTTGTAGCAATATAAGACTGGGACAAGTCAGTCGAGGACATTCTCCATTTCCCTCATTTAACAGGACCCATGTAGCCTGTAGTTCCACATTTTCTGAATCCTGCCTCTTGGATTTCACTCAGTCCTGTGAGTTCTCTGACATGATCCTTCCCTCGACAATTCACTCAAGTCTTAGATGGCAGATTTTTTTCATGAGAAACCCCGGGTTTTACTTTTCTAGTGTTGAGGCCTTGGTTACTTGATACAAGAGCACTAGGATTCCTATCCTATCACCCAACTTTTCCCAAGGTGAAACTACTTCTCTCCATTGCCTGTGGAATGAGCCTGGGTTGATTAGTTGAATGTCAATAACATTGACATCTTAAGTTAGATAAAAGAAACTCAACTCAGCTATCATTTGGCATAATTTGACAACCTTAATCTCCCAGTAAATTACAACTGTTAATTGCTAGTATTAACTTCCCTATAATTGAACTGTGTCTCCCAGATTGCAAGAAAGGAAAACAAATTCTATGTTTTGGTCACAGGCAATTTGGTCCCTGTAGAAAAAGCAGTTTTCAAAGGCAAGGTGATCATCAGTTTCACAGCATCTTCAAACATTATGTCTGTTGACCTACAAAGGGGAGATCTGGAGCAGCTGAATGAAATGAGAGGTTACAAAAGAATGAAATTGTTAAAGAATGAAGAGAGCAAACTATATTTTTTGCCCGAGCTGGTCATTAGAATTTGGAGAACCTCTGAGGCTGACATGACCTATGCCATGGCTCTTAACCTATATGTGATTTTTCAGCTCTTCAAGATCAACTCTTTCCAAGGACACATGCCACCAGAGTTTTGGCACAAAATATTGTGAATTATCCAGATTCACAGCTCAGAGAAAGTAAACCAAAAAATGCCATCACCAAATTACCTTCAAACTCAGGTATAGACTGAGTCCACCTCCATTTTGTCCCAGTTTGTCCCCCTTTGTCCCACTTTCGAACTACTACTAGGATTTTGCCTTTTCTCAACTCATAGCTGACATTTCACAGTTGTGTGAAGTTTTCTATTTTTGCTTTCTTGGACCAGGAAATTTGGCTCCGAAGGGAGAGCAGCGCATCCTTTTCCCAGCTATATGGTTTCTCTCCCCATCAGTTGTCTAATCCAGTGCTGAATCAGTCAGTAATCCTTCCTTTCTTGTGTAATAATAGATGAGTTTGAACTCCTTTCTCATTTTTCATCTTCCATACAAACTGCAGTAATAAATTCTCAGTAACACCCCCAAACCAACAACCTGCAATGAACATGTAAAGCATAAAATCCACTTAATTAGGAAGGCTGAGGATTGTAATCCCTCATGGTGATTCTATGCTGAAAAATGGAGGAAGATTGTATAAATTTATTAAACTTCTGCTGCTGATTTTTTTTAGCTGTAGTATTCATTTAAGAACATACATCCAAATATAGCCAAATACACATTCTATAACATATTTGTAAAGTATATCCCTATAGGGAGTCATACTTACTATACAATAGCAACTGAACTGTGAATGCACAGGAAAAATGCAGAAGATGCACATGGTCATGTCACACATTTGTGCTATAGACAAGGGGAAAAACATCTGTATCTCATGGTGGTCACACAGAATTGTGTAACAGATTAAGTAGCTAAAAGGAAGGAAAACATTCAAAAGAATATCCAGAGTAATAGATTGCCAAATACTTTGTATGCAAAAAATTCTTAGAGTATATCATACTTGTTTTTCAGAACCCACAAAAATTGCAATTTTATTCCAAGACAGAAAACAAGGAAGTTATAATTTGATTACATCTTTTTTTTTTTTTCAATGTCACGTCTACTTCTTCTTGTATAATATTTTCAGAGCCCAGAATAAATCATTAGATCATGCTGATATATTTTGGGATGTTTTATAGAGGACTGTTTCTATACTTCTGAAGAACCTCTTGACTGTCAAAAACAAAATATAAATAGAAAAGTTTTGATTTACTTGCCAAGCTGGCTTTTTAGCTTTCACAAAAATTCCCAGGAACAAAAAAGATCAAAGTTAAGATTACTTCAGTATTTATTTGATAGTATTGTAAACATGGTCTCTATTAAAAATTCTGTAGCATTCATAGCCATTCCCCTTGGCAAATGTTTATTTCATCAATACAAGCTATATTTGGGGACAGGAATAACAGTTTATACATCAGGCAAGACATATGCACTAATTGGGCCATCGTGTCTTTGTTTCAGTTCTTCAGAACAACATTAGGTTAAAGCTAGATATGTGATTTCTCTTAATTTATTCTGTACTTCTGGATGATAGAAGAAAAATAAATCTGTACCAAAAACTTGCAAGAAATGTAAAACTTGAGGCGTCTATAAATTTTGAATTCAAATACTTCCAATTACCAAGCTTGAACTAGCAGTTTGCAAAAAAAAAATCATTCTTTTAAAATAGTGTATTATTAGACTTGTATTTTAATAAAAAGCTCTGCATGATGGAAATTAAAACAGTTGCCTAGGTAAAACTTTATTATTTATTTATTAGATTTTGATTAGTGTTGCTGTTTGTTGTTAGGCCTCAAGGAAGCTAATTATTTCATCTCAATGCCAGGTTAATAAGTTAGCTGTCTTTAAACAGTTGCAGCTTGAATAATTTATAAAGGTTTGAAACTAATTCATTATGGGTTTTTAAGAAATAGTATATATAAAAAAAATAAAGCTGTGTCTCTTTGTTTTGGAATAATGCTTTTAAAATATTTAGATAAAATATTTCCTCTTTTTTCTGATTAAAGACTTTGAGAGGCTAAATTTCTATTCCTGGATTCCATACCCTTTGAGCTGTGACTTACAAACAGGAGTAACTAATGAGATAACAAGTCCTAGCTGTCTATCTCAACCGTGCTGTTTCTGTTAAAAGTGCAGATCTAGATTTTTTGACAAGTCATTGCTGTTTTGTCTTGAAACTGGACTGTAATTTGTATGCTCAGTAAATTCTTCAGTAGTTCCTTCACAAGAGATTCAGACACCTTAATCTGTGCATGTGGAATGGAGCAGACAGCTGGGACAGCATCCTCATCAGCAGTCACATATGTTATCCCTACTTACAAGTCTGAGCCTTTAGTGTTTGACCTTTAAGGAAGCCAATGAGGCGCTGAAGGTTTCAAGAGCTTCAGCAAGCTCTCTTACTTTGGATGCCCACTTGGAAACCTGGGGACTGTTTTTCATTTGTCCAAGCACACTAACCCTAACTGAAAAAAAATTTAGCTACTATTTACCTCTTCTAGAATTGCAGACAAGTAATAAAGGCTCAGAATTTTTTTGATAAGCTAGGACCCTGCTGTCCCTAGGTATATGTCTAATATGATGCATAAAATCTTGAAATACAGAGTAATTTATTTTTCTTGTAAAAAATCACTGCCTCATTAGTACATTTGCAAAATCTCAGGACTTCTTCCTTGTGCCCATGTAGGCTGTATTGGAGGGAGACATTGAAAACAACTTCCAGCTTTGTTTACTGGAGTTTCTTAGCATGGTGGTATTATTGTCCTTCAGAATTCAGTGGGAAAAGAGACCATTGTGTTTTAGGGTGTATCTCAATTTCTCTCCAGAAAAGGTAGAAAAAACAACTGAAAGAATCTAACTGTATTCATTACACTCAGAGTAAGATGTCGTATAAGCAGCATAAGTAGCGTAGTTAGTTCTCATGCAGAAGGTAAAGAAGAGGGTGTCTCTGTGAGATTTGAATAAATTGTTCTGTCAGTGTTCCTTCTCAGTGCTACAACTGAACCAAACAAATAATACTGGAAGACTCCAAATAGGGAAGGGTTGTTTTGGGGGGGAGTTGAGATTTGGGAGTTTTTCAAAATTAATTTCTGTGCAAAAAGGAGTTAGACAATAAGAGGCAAAAGTAACTATAAGAAAGAATTCTCTGACTTTCCAGTGGTCATAACACCAGTTTATCTGGTTTTGTGTGCAGCCATGAGTCACCATGCTTACTAGTCAAATGCACGAAGTAGTGAGCTGTATTATCAAATGAATCCTGTCTACAGAATTGTTGCTGGAAGAATATTTAGTGTTTGAAGCTGAGAGGATAAACTACAATTGATAAAAACCCCAAACTTAATTCTGTAAATATCTCAGATATCATAAGAAATAAGAACTATCTTAAATATCGTAAGAACTGTATCTATTAAAGTTAACATTGTTTGAAAAACAGCATCTTTATAGCAAAATTAATAGTAATCCTAAAACATTTTTAAATTTTATTTATTATATCAGAATTTTACTTTGTTAAATTAATAAAAGTAAGTTATTTTCTGAAATATTTATCTGATTTCTTATGGGTTATGGCTGTAAAATCACACTATATTTGCCAGACAATTTTGACAAAAATTTGTATTATTTCATGAGATCTGTTTTTGTGTTCAGAGAGTACCCACTTTTATTTTTCTTTTACTTTGACAGATGACATGCTTAACAAGCAAAATCATTTTGCTAACAGTAGGTAATATGCTTGTAAAAACAGTAGAAGAATTAAATGGAAATTTCATTTTAAAACCTATTTAAATTAGAAAACATTATTTTGATCAAATCTCCTGAAAAAAATTTATGATGGCATAAATTCCTATGAAAATACATGATTGTTTTCCTTTTTTATTTTTCTAAATTAATAAAAAACTTAAAATGGTTTTATTTTCATATTGTATTTCCTAAAAGCAGGAGTGTATGTTAATGTCATGGTGCCTATTTCAGGTGTGATGTTATAACAAACATACTAGTCAAAACATAAACAATTTTTTTTTTGCTTGAAATTCAATGATAATTTGCTAGCTCAAGTTTTTTGTCAATGAAACTTGGAGATATTTCTAATTTTCTGAATAAGAAAATTATCATGCACACTTATCATGGAATACATTTTACTTAACTTTACCCACCTATAGTTATGTTTTTAGTCTAAGCCATTGTGTGTCTCTTTTTTTCAGTCAGTTAAGAGAGACAGAGATGATCCCAAATTTATTCCATCTTGAAGCTTGTTATACTGTGGCATCATGGCAGTGCTTGTAAAATCTTACTAAGCATCCATTGTACTGAAACAGCATGGCATAACAAACTATGCATTAAAAATAAAAACGTCCTACACCACTCAAAGTTCTTTCAAAGTATTTTCCAAAAGGGAATTTTACCCAAATTTTCTTTTATCTGAAAGTATAAAATGGCTTTTTGGGCTTTGGGTGTTTTGTTTCCTCTTTGTTTGGAGTGGCAGCAAACTGCATTCTGAAACAGAATTAAGGTTCCAAATCAGAAATCTGAGTTAAACCAGAGTATTGTTCCAACCACTTTCTTTTCCTTTATTTTTTTCCAAGAATAATCTTTTATGTCTTAAGTCTAACCCTAAATTTTATTTCATTTTAGTATTTCTAAGTTTACAATTTATTATCTCTAGAATCTGGTGCAATTGCATTCAGTTGTTACTTATATTTTATTACTAAAAAGCCCTTTGAGATTCTGATGAGTCAAACACTGATAATTTATGTATCTGTTTTTTAAGTTGCTTCAGATGTTCATTCAATGGCATTGGATTAACTAAAGGGAACCAAGTTTAGGAAACTTTGACCTTTAGGAAATTGTATTGTTTCATTTAGGTGTACTACATGTAGTATCCTACTATTGCCTATTAGTAGTTGGATAGATTTCCCAAACTTCTCTCTCATTACTTTAAAATTATGTTAAATCAATTCAATAACTTAAAAATTTCTGCTTATCTTTAGTTTTACTTTGTAGACATTTGAGTTATTGCCACTTCCATTGTTATTTTTAAGAGGTATGTGGCTTTTTCTCTCTATTTTTTCTCTATTTACAGGTTTATGCGTGGTTAGTCTTATTTCCCTACAACTGCTGCTTCTTGGTAGAAGTTGACTACTATTTAACAGTATAGCAGCCATTCCAGAGTTAACAACTCATTCTGAACATCTAAGCTTTAAAAAAATTCTGGGCAATCAGTAAACAGTCCTTCTTTGTCTGTGTATTCATTATGAGTTTGTTCCTTCAGATGCTATGCAATACAATAAAATCCATAATTCTGGGATTTCACTGCCTAAGAAGTTTGTGGTTTAAGTAGTGCCATAGCTAAAATTAACATCTCTACTGTCACAGCCTCCCTTTCACATCTGCTGACATTGCTCTCCTTTCTAACATCTCGTCTATCTGAAGACTAATGCAAATAGAGAGATTTCTGTTTTCAGCTTTTGATGTGTCCTCAGTTTTTTCACCGAAATTAAGACACAGAAGTTTCAGGAGCTGAAAATCTTCATTAAGAGTGTGTATTTAATACTCCTTTCCGCAGTGCCTTAAGAAGAAAATAAAAGCCACACAAATCACTCCCTCCTTTCTGACAAGGGTGTTACCCTTTAAAACAGTTCTTAGAAAGTTCTTCTCCGTAAATTTGGTGGATCTTTAATCATTAGTCATCTTCAGATAGTTTTTTTCTCTCTTTCATTTGTAGCAAATTCTCTGTTGTCTCAGCTTTGTCCTTCATTATTAATGCAAGACCATTAGTAACATGATCATAGGAGAGAAACTGTTGGCAGTTCTCTTTCTGCTTTTCAAAGGTGACTCCTCTGCTCCTATTCTGATGATCAGTAGTAGTGTTTGCTATTAGTCTGAGTTTCTCTGTGCTCTATTTCATCCTCATTTCAAAGTCCAAGTGGAAACTCTTCCCATCTTTTATCATCTTTTTCAATTTTCATGACATTAGGTGTTTTTCAGATTCATTACATCTTTATTCCCTGTGTTAATATTTCCAGTTTTTAATATGATTTACAGTTATTGTATCTATTGCAACACCACTTCTGAACCTTATTTGCCCCTTTGTTGTTACACAAGACTTCTGCTACTTGGATCTTCTGGCAAATAGGTTTATATTTTGGTTTTAACTTTTACAAATATTGCATAAGTATTTTTGTATTTTTTGTTCTTCAAGTTTTTTTTACTTACTTTTCTTTTCTAATGTCATTCATTTTCTGTTCTTTGTATTACACTAAGGGAATGTTTATGCTGTCCAAATATACATATTTTTTCCTCATTTCTCAAAACACATTCATAATTCCACACTTCGAAAAGAATAATTTTTCTTTTTGAAAATATGTCACATAAAAGCAACCAGGACTAATGCTTGAAATTATAGATCATCAATGCTTTGCCTTTTCTAGTATTTTCCCAGTATTACAAGGACTATGGATTGTCTGAGATCCTTCCAGTTCTGTGACCCACCTCTTTCTCAAAACAACTTTTTCCCCTTCCCCCAGGCCTGCAGGCTTGTTCCTCTTCATTAATATATTCAAACTTAATCTCTTCCATCTGGCAGCCCATCCTTTGGGCTGCAGTCTGAGGATCTTTTATGGATGTGTGTATTGCTACTCTCCATTGTTTATGTTTGCCACTAGTTGCTGTAGCTGTAGGTGGCATATAGCACACTGCACCTTGTACACGAACAGGGACTGGGTTTCACAGCCATGCAGCTGATGTCACAGATGCTGAATGCCCACAGCATGGACAAAGATTTACCATTTAGGACAGCTACTATTCATAAGTCCAAGAAGAAACCCTTCCCATGCACTTCATTGCAGCTATGGCTATAGGAGTTAACAGAAAATCTTTTCAAAAGTTGTCTTTTAAACGTTCAAGCTGTGGAGATGTGGAAAGGCAAGGAGGACTTGGCTGTGCAGGCTGACTTGATGTTGCTCTTAATTGTTTTGGTGGCAGAGCACTCCACAGTTTCACCTCTGAGAGGGTAATTGAGCTACCTGAAACACTAGTCTGTCTCAGTAATCTTTGTCCCTATATACATGGAAGGTGTGTGTGGTATGGCAGCAAAGAATATTATGCAGAGTTCTGGGCAAATCTGAGTTTTAGAGCAACCTGCACTTGAGGGACTTCAAAGCTCTTTGTTCCAACTTATCCAAGTCTGCCTTGGCTACTTGGGGCACCATAACACCACTTTGCCTTTCCATCCCGTGCTGGCCAAGAAAATCTTAGTTGAAGTAGGAGAACATACACATTGAGCTGTCAAGTGGGCACCAGTGATGATAGTGGCAGTGAAGCAAAATTTGTAATCCCCCAATATGTAGCACAACAGGGCTTGTTCCATTAAAACCCGTAGTTTCTTTGTATTAACTATATGAAATTCTGCACATCTGAAAGTTAGGATTAAGTTACGACACGCACACCATTCCAAATAAATTTTTTCATTGTTAGTAGCTTTGTAGTATTACTAGTTTCATGCCAGTTCTCATTATGATGAGAAAGGTTTATATTGGATTATACTATAGTTTGTAAGGAAATTATCTTTGACAGTTAAACTCATCATGCAGAGTTCTTTGGGTTGTATGTTTTAGGGTGCATTTTAAATAGCTGTTCAGTTGAAGGGATATAGATGTATTTCACTTTATAAGAAAAGTCTTTAGAAGTAGCTCATAAATGATGCTATAAAGTTTTAGTTCTTAAAAAAAAATTCATTACATTGTCCTTAATATGCACTTCTTCATTCAAATAAACCTGATTCAAAATGTCATTTGAGTGGTGTAAGATATGGAGGAATGAGAAATTACATGTAATCTAGTTGGCTGTGGAAATAAGGATTATTAATAATATACATTATTAAGAAAAGTAAAGCTTATTGAAATATTGTACTTGTCACAGAAATAAATTACTAAAATTACTTGATTTAGTCAAGTCACTTCTGGGAAAAATGCATTGTAGCAGAAAGAGATATGGGCGATTTGCAGATGTGCTCTCTTCTAGGACTGCCTTGTGTCTAGTACAGCATTAGAAAATATAGTTCTGCTTTCTTTACAGCCATCATTTAGAACTACCTAACAGCTATCTAAATTCCTGAGAAATCTTCAAGCCTGAGTAATAGCTATGGGATTAGAATATTAGAATATTTGTAAAGTACTCTAATCTATGGGCTAGACATTTTAACACTGATTCAGTCCATAGTGCTGGATTTCTAAAGCAGGTTAAATTCCTAGTTTCAGGCTGGAACTGGTGCCACAGTCTTCTACTTACTAGTTTTTTTAATATAATCTAGAGATGTAATAATGTAACATCTTAGGAAAATCACACAAATTTTTTTGCCTGTTATTCAAATAATGAAAATCATTCAAAACTTTCTGTAAGTATGGATCTGTAAGTATAGATCCATCATCTTTTGAAGTGTCTGCTTTCTTTCTAACAACAGGAAAATTATCTTTTCTTTTTGTTAATGATGTTCTTCAAAGAGTCAAAAATAAATCTTAGATCAACTAGTAAAGATTCAGAAACCTTTTCTTTAGGCTTGAGATACCATCTTCCAGTACCTGGAAGTATATAGTAACATTGTGTAATAGACTTCTGTAGAAAACTATAAGAAGAAACTTCAGTTCTGTTTTTAAAAGTCATATAATTTGTGATTAGAAATGACATATCTGTTCTTTTTTCTCAAAAATTTTAATTTTGCACCATTATTCTGTATTTCAAGCTTCAGCCCCTGGTGAACTTGAAGTGTTTTTTTCAGATCTGCAAAATAGACTTAACTCTCTGAAAATTTCATCACTTCCATACTCAACACTTCATTAAAATAGCTGCTTTAAAATCTGGTTTACTTTAAACTGAGAATATACAGTATTCTTCAGGCTGATTAATCAAAGTAATGAATTACCAGATTAAACACAGAACAAATTAAAAATGTAGTTTTTTAGTCTTTGAATATTTCTTAATTTCATAAAGTTTTTTATGCTTACAGAGTTAGATCATTCTTATCAACCTAAGAGTCTTTTTTTTTATTGCTGCCAATACACATCATTTCAAAGAACTCTTAAAAAGGGTTTGATTAATATTTTTAATCCTGTTCTATCATGACTTACTCTTAAATGGAATTCAAAAGGGAAGGAAGGTTTCTCACCTTTCAAAAAGCCACTGAAGTTGCCTCCTCACTGCTTGGAAATAAGTAAAATGCCTATTCTGCAAGGCAGCAATAAAAGTAGGACCTTCATGCAGACTCAAGAAGCATAAAGTGAAAATGCCATTCGGAATGCAAAAAACACCAACATTGACTAAAAATTACAGTGTGCTGCTTCTGAAAATTTGTAAGTGGCTAGAAGGTAGGATACTTGATCCACTGCCCTTGGTGCTCTGCCCTTCAGAACTGCTCCAGGTCAGCAGTTAGTAAAGTTGGACAATAACTAACAAAAGCATTTTTAAAAGTGCTTAAGTAGACTGTGAAAACTGAAGAGGTCTATCCTAAGTTAGTATATTTCTACTTTTCCTCTGGAAATGGCTACTAGCACATAGCTTTTTTAAATGAAGGCAATATAGAAAACAGTGGATGAAATAATAACTAGAAAAATCCAGCAAAGATACAGCCTGTACTTCTGGGTTGTAAACTTTTTCTCTTTTTTATTTTTTTTTTCTTTTTTTTCTTTGTCTTTTGATCACATACCTCCAGGGTATTACGGATAGATTGAAAATGACTGGTTTAAAGTAGTGGTTCCCTAGTTAGGGTCTGCAAGGTCATGGCCTGCAGGATAATTTTAAGTGTACAGTGTGTTCAGTTTGAAGTTTGATGATAAGGACGTATCCACAAACATTTTGAGTTCTTCCTAGTGATCAAAAAAACTTTTAAAATGTTGGACTAGAATGCAGCTTTGCCCAAATACCTTATTAAAAAGATGTGAGAGGTTTGTGTTTGTAAGGACAAGAAGCTGTCTGAAAGTGCAGCTGGTCAGTTCTTTAGAACCAAAGTTGAATACCAGGTGATTATATATGTGTACTTTTTGGCTTTAACATAGATTACCAATGGCTTATATAATTCTACAGGAGTTATAATTCTACAGGAGTTTAATATTCTTTTGAATGTAAAGGCAATGTAACACAAAGATGACCATGATTGTTAATGGCTTGTATTAGCTGGGAGCAATAAAATCATCCCAGTACTCTGTTAGTGCTGGAATAATAATTTACCAAGACAATTACCACATGGTGGAACTTTTTTGCTGCTCTAATTCAGTGTTATTAATAATGAATAAAATTGCAATTTTCTCAGGTTGCTAGGGGCAGTGGGGAATTATTTCAATGAATATTTCAGCATATTAGTTTAATCATAGTTCCACAAAATTCAAGTGGGCAATATTTTATACTTTTAAGTTCGGTCTGCTAAGGGACCATAGTCATTAAATTGCAAACTGTTTGCACTGAGGTCCATTCTATGATTTACAAGCCTTGTTAAAAACACTGTAAAAGAAAGCAAGCTGTGCCATTAATACTTGTAATTTGATGCTGCATTTGTTAATGGGTTCAGTGTGATTAATGTTTTTAGCAGCAGGCAGAACATTTTGAGACAGGCAGTGCTGGGGTTTATAATACATAAATGCATGTAAAGAAACGCTAGAATATTGTGAGTTTTAGTAATACATTTTTTTACAAGATTGTATTCCTGAAATGGGAAAGCAGCAGTGAAATTATACTATAATGTATGTAAATACAGTTCAAGCTGTGGTAGGTGCTGATGTGTGTGTTCTTTATTTTCCAGCCAACTGCATGACTTCTGGCGCTTGGATTACTGGGAAGATGATTTGCGCCGACGGAGGCGATTTGTTCGCAATGCTTTTGGGTCTACTCATGCTGATGCTCTCCTAAAAGCTGCAGTGGAATATGGTCAGTATTAACTCAGCTTAAAAATATAGCTCATGATGCTTTCTTCATGTCCACAAATGCCTGAGAATCATGTCCCTTCTTTTTCAAGGAAAGTGCTGGGAATTCCTAGGACAACATATTCTTAGAAAAGGAATTCTTTCAATACTTACACTTTAATGAACCAGAAGACCTGAGCTTATGAGCTGTTAAATTCCCTCATCCCCAAGGGACTCACATTATACTTCTCTAGCATTCCCAGACACTAATTTTGAGACACTGGTAAAAGCAACTGAACTTGTCTCTCTGGAGTGACTGAATGAAATAGGTCATCAAAGTAATGTATCATAATAGTTCCATTGGAGATATTTTGTGAATGAGGAATTGAAAAATATCAGAAGTTTTATCCTGGCATACGTAAAATCAGCCAAAAATGCTTTTTCTGCAAATCATGAAATACGTAAGAACTTGTTTACACTAATAATTTTTAAGGATAACTTGTGATTTCAGTAGTGAAGTGAATACACAGAAGCTTCTGTCTTAGAAACTGAAGAATTAGATAATGTTAGGTTTTCATGGAGATGTAGCTGAAGTATAAACGAGGAACAAGGAACATGCTTAAAAATTCCTTTATAACATGGAAAAGGTTCATATGTTTGTGACTTCTGTGCAGCAGACTGAACCTCAATATTCCAAAAATCTAAAGCAAACATATTTCTTGGGTTTAAGCTGAGATACCTCTCTAGCATACCAAAGAGAGGAGTTTTTTAAAGAATGTTGTGATGGTTTTCTGTTCTTTTTTTCTTTGTTTGTTTTCATCTGTACTGCTGAAAAGAAAATACTGTGATTCTTTAGCATTTAGGAGTAAAAAATTGAAGTAATCATTCACAAAGCAAGTTAAACCTTTCATCTGAAATTTAGCCAAAGGCGAATGGTGCCAAAAGTTCTGAATATGATAGATATAAAGCTAACTCTGTATGACCTACACTTTTCACCAACTTGGCAGTTGTGGAGGCAAATAGCTGGGATCCAAACAAGGTTAGACATATGAGTTAATATCTGTGTGTGCAGTTGTACTAGCAAGTGTAACTCAATCCTTACTTTAACGTGAAGGCATATGCAGGACTTCAAGTCATAAACTGTCCTTGAGTTGGGTTAAGTATATGATATTATTAGTTAGTATATGATATTTCATACTTGACAAAGGGTTATTTTATCCACATTCTCCAAAACATCAAGACAGAGATTTTATGAGAGTTAGTTTAAAATCTGTGCTAGTTGCTGTGTTGCTTTTGAAAGGCAAACAATCACCAAAACCATGGGCTTTATATGTATGTAACACCTGTTAGTGCCTTCACCATACAGGAAAATTAAAACTCAGGCTTGTACACAGATGGTGCACATCAAATTTAGTGCTTACATAAAAATTAACAATACACTGAAGTTTTCAGAATTAAAAAAATAATTCTAGCTTTTCATATATATAGTAAAATGAACATGGAATTTTTAACCTGCATGCATTGAAGTATTCATGGATCCTATCTAGATGTATTTACTTTTCAGAGGCTTAAGCCTTTGGATTTTAATACTGAAACTTTTAGCTGACCTTTCTCTGTAAGAAAACATCCTTAACACTGATGTTATTTTTATGCCTCTTGGTGTTACTAATGAGTTGAATAATTTATGAGGTTGTCATGTGAAAAGGATTTGGTGCAGTTTGATGTACTTCTAGCCTCTGGTGCTGGAATGTGATTAATAAAGAGCTAGAGGCAGATTTTTTTTCCATAGGGCTTAACATTCATTGTCGTTGTGTTTTTTTATTGGCTTTGTTTTGATAATTTTGTTTGGAACAGTTTGATAGTAAAATGCCCCTAGCTTCCAAAACTAAGCATGACATCACACTACAGAAAGAATTTAAAGCATTAAAAAACACCAGACTGCAGAGTTTTCCAGGAACATATTTTATTTCCTGACCTCAGATACTTTGTGAGAAATATTCATCAAAGCAAAATTTGTTGAGTTTTTGTTTCAATTTTTCATTTTGACTGATACCACTAGTACAAGTAAAGCTGTTCTGAGCATCAGTAAAATAGTGGAAACATCTTACAAGTTTTTGTTATCTACATTGACTGTCCATTATCATTTAGGATTCTGTGCATAAATATTGCAATGGAGGAATGTTTAGTCAAAGCCTAAGTCAGCAAGCTCCTCAGTGTCTACGATCAAAGGCATCAACTTAAATAGGTCTGATCAGGCATTGCAGAAGAGGGCAGCCAGTTTCAGCTGAGCAAAAATCACAGAGCAAAGATGACAAAATTAATCAGTCATTTCTTTGGCAGTAAATAATAAGATATGCTGAGGATTGCAGATGAGAGAATTATCAGATTCCTTGGAGATGTGCCTGCTTAACACCTGATTTATCTGAGCTTGTGCAGCCATCAAGATATGACCTTGAGAGATAAAAAAGTGCTTTACAGCTACTCTAGTATTAAATCATATTTGATGTCGGATGTATGGATACTGTAATTATATTATAGTTGCAGTCATTAAGGAAGGAGTGTTGGAAGAGAAAACTATATCTATGATCTATATGTTTATTTTAGAGAATAAAAACAAATGATAAATTTTATATGATTTTATATGATTTATATTTTAAATGATAAATTTTTTTTGAAGGCCTAAAAAGAGAAGTGTTAATTTTAGATGATAGTGGCTTCTTCCTGTAGGAAACATTCAATGTTATCTACTACTGGGAAATAACATTCTCTCAAAAAATTTCTGCCAGGATGAAGTTTCTATTTAACTACAGTCTCTTAGTCAGCTCTTGTATGCATATTTGGATCTCCGTTTTTCATACAATATAATGTGGATACATATATGTACATGTGTGAGCATATTTATACATATGTTCAACATATTCGACAGGTAAAAATGTTGCAATGATAAATTATAATCTATTTCTATATAAGTTATAATACAAATATTTCTATATAAAACTGTGTGAAAAATTCTAGCAGATTCCTATGGCAATATACCTAGCTGTCCTTTGAGACTGTTTGTATCTCAGTCGCAGCAGCATTTACAGAAGATTGACTAGAAAATTTTTCCTTTTGGATTAGTATTCTCCATTTCTAAGATTTTGATATTAGGCATTGGATTTGTTTGTAATCTGTTAAAATTACTTTCATACCCAGATTTAAAATGCAAGCATAATTAGTTCAGCATTGTATCTGCTGTGCCCTTTCATTTTTAGTTAAATTCTTACTTGAATCAAAATATAGATTCATTTATCCCTTTCATGTAGCTGAAGGGATGCTACTTACTGCAGTTTCAAAGTGCAAGCTATAATGGAATTTGTATTACCTGGAAATTAGTAGAGTTTTAATTTTATAAAGTACATAACTTAAACAGCTCTTATTCTAAGTTTAGATGGAGTTTCAATGTAAATAAGTAAATTGTTACTGAAAAGAAAGAAAGAAAAAAGATTGTATAAATGTTTATACACCCTACTTTCTTTCCCCAAATTTTACTGTGATAGATATGTGAAATATGCAGATATGACCCAATTCACAGGGATTCTGTGCATGTGGTGAAAGAACTGTCTCTTCTAGTTAATCACCTTAACAGTTTACAGTCATTGGAGATTATCATAGATGAGACACTACTGTACCACCCTGCCAGTGAGACAGCATACTGGTCTAAAGAGGTCAACTTCAGAGTAAAACAGTTACTTTATTAAGATTTGGCCCTTCAGTCTTTAAAGATCATGGTCCAAAAAATTTGTACATAGAGGGAGTACAAAAAAAGCCATATTTTCTAGTCTACACTGGAGTAAATGAACATGAACTCAGTGCCCACATTCTAAACATGTGTAAGCTGGTCAAATATATCTAGGCTATGTGCTCAAGAATATTTAGCCTGTTAAACTGATTAGCATGGCAGATCCTAAATGCTTAGAATGAAAAAGAAAAGAAAAAAAAGAGATTCAGGGTTTGAAACAAAGCCACAGATACATCTTATATGTGCAATAGAGCCACATATGGCTTTTGAACTTGCATATGTGTTTGGATATCTAACTAGCAAGGGCAGTTCTAGCTGAAGCAGACTGTGTGGCTCCTCCTGGGACTTGTCATTGGTGCTCTAAGTTTCACCAAATACTATCTTTGCTCATCACTAGAAAAACAGTTTCATTACACAAACACAATTAAAAAGCATCAAATTTGGAAATCTGGAATGTTCAAATCCAAAATCTATTTTCATGATAGCAGATGAATTTTGATGGACCTTCAGAGAATGGCAGGAAAAATTCCTTCAGGCTGCTGAAGGACCAGATTATTTAGCTTCAAGCAAGCACTACCTTAGAAGCAAGGCTGTGCAGGTTGCTGCTGTGAAACTGAGGGTCTGAAATCCATGGGAGCTCAAACAAGGCACTGTCTTCAGAACGAGGCATCTAGGTGTCGCAGAGATCCTAAAAGAAGATTCAATTCTTTGAGGGTTCTCAATGTTAGAGAAATACCTCAAGATGACATTTCAGAAACTCTAGCTCTAGAGCAGCCCCAGAGTGCTGAGAAGTCCAAAGCAGTTGATTTCCACAGCTCCTGAGTTCCATCCCATGAGCTACTGGGCTCCCAGCCTTCTGCAGGCAGTGTCAGAACAAGATAGAGCGAGGAGTGTCCAGAGAAACTGGTGAGAAGCTATGCACCAAATGTTGTTCTAGAAAGCTAAGACAGTGGTTTAAAAACAAACTTACCTGGCATTTTCAAGTAATAAGGCATTTAAAAAAATCAGAATGTCCCATGAACTGGAGGTGCTCAATTTCATCATCTCTGTTCAGAAGGTTTGCTGTAAAATCAGATGCCTTCTTCTAGGAAGTCTGAATGTGCACCTAAAAGCTAGTCTTCATTTCCAGCCTGCATTTCAGGTTCTACACTTTGATATATTAGGCTGTTGACACTAATGACATTGCTGAAAACATGAAGATGTCTTTTTTTGGTGAAAATACTACCATTTTTGCAACAAATTCAAAACTGTCTGTCAAAGTTACTGCTTAAATCATATATATGTAAAAGAGTTGATTTACTTTTTCTGAGCTTCATAAAGTTCTTAGACTTCATTATCCTTTACCTTATCTTTTTTCCTATGCATATTGAAAATGCCTAGTTTATTTCCAGAACAGTTACAACAACAATCACTTCAGAACCAACTGTAAGAAATCTGTATTTTTTCAGTAACTGATTCAAAACTGAAAGCAAGTTGAAGACAACATAGTGAATCATTACTTATCAGAGTTTTGCTAGCAGGCCAACTAGATGCATAAAACCCAGTTACTTTCCTAGCTGTATCAGCAGTGAGAGCATTACATATGTACCATGTAAGAGATTAAAGATCAAATTATGCTTTCAGTTTTGTCTAGGAAACATTGCTTTCTTATACTATATCTGTGTGAACAGCTTTGTTATCAGGGTTGAGTTTTATAGATTCTTTTGCTAGGTTCTTTTACATTTACTTTTACTTCTAAACTGATATAGACATCTGTTGGTTGTCAGTAACAAGATAAAAGGCAACAGGAACAAACTTTTTTTTACTGTTGTGGTGATCAAGAGATGGGAACAGGTTGTCCAGAGAAGTTGTGTGGTCTCCATCCCTGGAAATACTGAAAACCAAAGTTGTGTATTTCTACACAACTCTGTGATCCCCTTGAGTCTTCTCTCCTCAAGACAAACAAATACCTACAGAATATCTGCATCAATTTAGTAAAAGTAAATATAAAAGAATATCTATGTCTCCCTTGTACTGGGGAGACCAGAAGTGGATGCAGAAATCCAGGTGTGACCTCACCAAGACTTAGCAGAGAAGGATTACCTTCCCTGACCTACTGGCAGTACTTTGCCTAGTGCAGCCCAGGATAACATTCCCCACTGCTGCAAGGGCACATTGACAGCTCATGCTCAACCTGGTGTCCCTCAGCACCCCCAGATCTATTTTTGCAGAGCTGCTGTCCAGCTGTATGACTCCCAGCGTGTGCTGCAGCCTGGGCTTGTTCCCCCCAGATGCAGGACTTAGCACTTCTTGTTGAACTTCATGAGGTTCCTGCCAGCTCACTTCTCCAGCCTGCTGAGGTGCCTCTGGCATACCAGTCACTCCTCCTAGTTTCTTGTCATATGCAAACTTGCTGAGGGAATTCTCTGCCTCATCATCAGTGAAGATGTGAACAGGTATAAAATGCTTCTAATATCAATTTCCTCCTGTTCAGTATAATAGTTATTATTACTGAAATTGAATTTGTTGTGACTGCGTAAGCAAGGACAATATTTTTGATTTTCTTTTTTTTTTCCCCTCAGTTAATGCACTATCCTAAAAGTTAGTCACACCCCCACACACAATATCATAAAATATGTTGCTCTGGGGAAATACAGTGTGACCCTTATCAAAGATAATTTCTCAAACCGATATTTATTTAAGTAATGCCTAAAGTAAGAATACATAAGAGCAACTGAAGAATGAAAGCCCTTCACCAAAAAGAAACCTTTTTTTCTCACCCCATTCATGGGCATGATTTTAGTCTGTAAATAAACACAAGATGACCATTTTTAAGAATGAGCAGTTTAAAGAAATAGAATCGACTTTGTGGGCAGAAAACCACACATACTTGACGTTCAGTGTTGAGCATTTTAAGAGTATGTATACAGTCATTAAATTAACCCATAACAGTGCTTCCATGTGCCAAGTCCTCTTTGCTCTTTAGTCTAAATGTGATCATGCTGCCATGTGAAACAAGCATGTAAACATTTCTGCTTCAGTTGAAGCACCTAAAATAATACTTCTCCTATTACAAATTGTGAAATCTCCAGTGTACTTGGAATGAGTTTATTTCTCAATTGTGTGCCTGAAGGAGTCACAAAAATTTTTTAAACATAGCAATTTTCATCTATAAGTTGATAATTGTAGCCCAACAGTGCCATCCACTGCTTCTCCAAATAAACTTCCAAATATTTCATCCTCCCAGGATTTTAGGGAAAATATTACATTATAATTTTGTTCTCTTAATATTTTATATGGTAATTGCAAGATACAGTTTTGTCTAAGGAAAGTCTAGGAAAAAGCTTACACTGGGTACTAATTGAAGGATCTGCAAAGTAAAATCTTAATAGTGAGAATAATTAAATCTAAAATACTAGATTTAACTTGGTCATCTTTATAACATTTCCCACTGCAGTCCCCCCCATCATAAATATGTTCTCATTAAATATATCTATTACTATGGTGATCTTTTTTCTTATAACCCACTATAATGTAATGAAAGGCACCTCCAAGATGTCAATGGTAATGGAATTTGCTTAGGTAGAGCACTGAACACTGCTGTGTTGAATTGTACTGAGCACTCAGTGTCTGAGCTTCTACTGTCTTACTAGGTCATGGAAACGAGTTGCAATTGCATCCTATCAGTACTTTGCAGTCTCTAAATATCTTCTGCCTGTTGTATGTAACTTCTAGCATAGGGATTTTTATGGCAGCTTTATAATAAGTTTTACATACAGATTCATTAAATATTATCTTTTGTTTCTACTTATTTCCTTTTCTAATTATTTTCCATTCTTGAATGTCAGAATCTCTCTCATCACTCTAATTCAAGTTTTTCACAGAGCTAAGTAGAATATGAAAACTTTTCCCTCAAAACATCCGTTCTGGGTTTCAAATGCCTTTCCTCTGAGAATTTTAGGTTATCCGGCATGACCTGGGTTTTAGCTGCCGTTATAGGTCTGAGCTAATAGATTTTACTGCAGAACTTGCTGGCTTTTTATCAGTAGTTAGCAAAACTACCTCTTTCTTCATCTGAAAGTATCTGACCCCAGAATGTTCTTGAAGTCATGAAACTGGCCTGCAAGGCCATTCCTACGGTCTAAAAATTGCAACCATTGCCAGTCTTAGAATTCTAGCTGCATTTTTCTCCCTTCCCCAGTTAAATTCCCATGTAAAAAGAATACACAATATCTGTCTGTTCTGCCAAATGAAAGTACATTATTTACCAAACCCAGTAAATTTCTATGATGAGAAATGTTTTCAAACCCATATGAACAATTATGTTTGTTCTATTTATTCATTTCTATATATATTTGACAAAGAAATAGAAGATCTTGACCCATGAATATTCAGTGAATCTCATAGAAACATTTTAGAAGAACATTCTGTCAGTGAAAGTCTAATAATAGTCCTTCAGAGTCCTTCAAAGCTGGGTGAATGTAGGTCTTGGGACTCAGGTTTTAGCAGATGCTTTTCTAATCTAATATTTTCTATGTTTTAAAACTCTGTATTAAGGAGTTACAGCACTTTAAAAATCTTCTTTGGCAATACTTAAAACCACAAACTACTCATTTTCTAAATTTTCTCCACTCTTCTTACTCTTGACTGTCTTGATGTCTTCTTCACAGCAGGATTCCATTCTCCACTTTGTAAGTGAGTAAGTGAGAATATATATAGTTTGTGTTTTCTGAAGACCTGCCTAGGACATTATGCCAAACACATGGCTGGAATGGAGGGACATTATTTTAGCAGTGCTGCAACCTTTGCATAATGATAATTAGGAGATTATACTGTAGATTAAAAAAGACTTTATGGTCTCACTCTTTCTGATGGTCAATGGAAGACATGACAGGATTTCAGGCAATGGGCACAAGTTTTTGTGACCCTCTGGGCTACTTGCAAGGGTTAAATCACCAGAAGAAGAGAGTGGGAATCTCTTCAGTATAGGTGATTCCTTGTCCTTCCCAAAGAAAGGTAAACTGACATGTATAGATTTTGAAAATAAAGGAATTAATTTTCAGAGATGGTATATCTTTTAAGACACCTAAGTATTTTTACTCATCTTTTTACATTGCACTGCTTAACATTTATCACATAAAATCTATTTCTATTATATCACATGAAATTCTTAGAGATATTTTATGTATAGAGTAAGATTTGTGCAGAAGAAATGAAGATTTAAGTATATATGAAATGGCAATTCCATATCCTTACAAGTAGAGTGAATTCTTCAGTACCACTTATTTTGTGTGTTTCATTATTTTATAGTGTTAATTTAGAAATACAAAAAAAAGTACAAGTGTAATGAAATGAACTGGATTTACTTGTGAGTTTCAGTGTGGTGCAAGTTACAGGCAAGGATGAGGAAACACCTTGTGAAAGTACTGCATTAAAAACTAAATACATTTTATAGAAAAGTTCTCAAATACACTATTAACCAGCATGATAAGTAAAACTCATTGTTAAGAATTCTATCAGCCAGCATCTTATGCATGTTTCCAGTTGTTTAATTTTCTTTTTCATATCATGGGCATTACATCATTACATGACTTTTTTCTTATCCTTCCAATGTGCCTAAAGCGTACATCGCCTGGTGTGTTTGTGTAGCACCCTAAACATCATTTACAATAGATATACCTTAACAGCTGAAAGAACTGTGCATAATACTCAAAAAGTCTTTTATTGTTGTGTCTCTTTTGTCATATAGGACAAATCATTCAATCCTATGCCCTTAAAAAGCTGATCACATTGTCTAAACAGCATCTCAGCTCTCATCTAAATGGAAAATAATGTTGCTAGTGCTTGCAAATTTAACATAAGCAGAGAAATTTTGCAAGTATCCCTGCAGCTGCATGCAAGGTTTGTGCTCTCTTGTAATATTTGTGAAGCAGAATGAAAGATGTCACAGACCCCACGTGGTAGCTTAATGGAAAGTTAAATAAAACACTGCTCTCCTTTTTTCTTTACTGCTGACTGCTGCTAAGATTTCTGACTGCTGTGGGTTAGCTCTCCTTAATACACACTCAGGCCTTCTACCTGGGGCAGTGATAACTGTTCACTCATTTCAATTATCTCATTCAGCTGCTCTAATGATAGTCCCTCAGAATCTGCTTTATGTCTGATGTCTCATGTACCACTACTCTTTCACTCTTCATCTTGCGTGAAACAAAGATGCTCTATAACTGCAGCTATTTTTGTTTAAACTAAAAATTTAAAAAGAAGTAATAATTGAAAAAAAACAAACAAACATACAAAAGGTATAGAGTAAAATTCTACTCCAAGAATCAAGAAAATCACAAAGTTTTGATTTTAATTTGATAAAAAAATGCTATCTGGATAGATAACTTTGACAGATAACTGCTATTGCTAGAAAGATGATTTCTAGCTTGGAGGAGCTTATGTATTTACAGCAGCCTGGCTCAAACAGAAGTGCTGTCTGCTGCTACTAGAGTGCAGTCCCTTAGCAGCTCTAAGATTTAAACACAAATATCCCAGCTTTAGAGCCACAATGAAGCCTCACAAATGTGCATATCCTATGGGTGCTGCCCTTTGTCTGGTGTTGCTATAGGCATTGATCCCTGCTGAAATAGAAGCAATTCTTCCCACCAGTTACTTTAGCTGCCGAGAGAAAATATGTAAACTAGTTCTGAAGATCACGTGGTGATCTATGTGAGGACAAAATTGCATTTGGACAGATAAAAACCACAGTGCAGCAGAGGGAACTGGAATCTAGAAAGTAAATCTAGATGTTCAAATGACATTTTTATATTGACAAATTTATTATTTATTTATAATACTGAAAGTCCTTTAAAGAAACATTATGTTATGTGACATTATGTCATGTTTAAGAGATTTTGTCTGTGTAAAGACTGCATAAGATAGTTCTTCTGTATGTCTCAGAAGAGTTTCACTTGAAAAGATTACCATCCCAAAAAGATAAAGTTTCATTTCAGATATGTTGGCAAATGGGTCTCTCAGAGCTGTGATCATGTTGAGGCTTTCTTCTGTAAATAAATAGTCTCGATAGAAATTGAAATAGTTACATAACTGCTGGAATTACGATAGCTACTATAAAAAATTTTAAACTTAATTCCTACACCTTCATTACCTGCACTAGAGAATGATTTTTTTCAGCTGTCCTATTATGTCTCTGGCTGTTTCCAAAGACTCAGTCTTTTTTGGATCTGAGAGTAAAAGCTTAAGTGATGAGGGGCAAAATTGCCTTCTAGCAGACATAATCACTCATGGCCACAGAAAGGGAGAATTAAAAAATTGCAGCTGTGTAGTATGCATTTTCTTTTTAAAAATATTCAGGTTTGGACCAGTCCCATGGTTTGGAGACTCTAATTTTTAAATATTAGGTAAGGGTTAGAAATGTTGGAGTAGAATACTCTGGTTTGAGAGGTAAGATCACATTTCATAGAATCACAGAATGGCTTGAGTAGAAAGGGATTTTAAAGATAATGTAGTTCCAAACCCCTGTCATAGAGAGGGTTATCACTTTCTTTTCATGGAATTTCATTAAATGCCATGCCATTTATTCCATGTCACTGCATTATCAAGTATTTGTATTTCCAAAGAGCATTTCATTTCTTTCCAAGGTTTTATCATTAGCTAGCCTTTTCAACCAGAATTTTTATTTGTGAGCAGGAAGCAAAATTAAGGCCAGCATATGTGGGTGCAGTTCTTCAGTATGGAGTGTGCCAGTTTAGAAGTCTGACAACATTGATCCTGGCTTTAGGGTCTGCAAGCAGATAGTCAGAACATGTTTTTTCCTGGAGAATGTGTGCTTAGGAACTAATCTAAAACTTTCCAGACATAATCCAGGCCTCAACGTTAAGATGTGACATAGACATATTTTTCAGTTTTATGTTATTTTAAAAAGGTTTTGTCAGATGCTATGTCAAAAGCATAGAATGCCTCGTTTCGCAAATTTATTTCATTATTTCATTATCATGTCATACATATTGAAATTCAATCACCTTTTGTTTCTTGCCTTATTAATTAAATTTTTCTATTGGAATAGTTTGGTTTCCCTCTTCAATGGCCTGTCTTAAGGAACCTTTGCTTACATGTGAATATCTTGAATTAAGAATAAATGAAATTCCTTTTTGCTGTCAAAATCAAATTGTGAAAACACATTGCATGGCTTTGAAAATCAGTACACTCTATTAGCAGACCTGTCAATATAAAAAGTGCATTCCATTTCCACCTCTTGCTCTAATAACCTTTTCTATGTTACTCAGAGGCAGTTCACATAATCAGAGTATATTGTCAGCTTACTGGAGTTGGGGAAGCATGAAATGAAAATCGCGTTAATATTGATCCAATTCTCTTACTTGCAAGTGTCCTTGATGTCCTTTCTACTGAGCAATAACTGCTGGTGTGATGTAGATATTTTCTTTTCAGCTACTACTATCCTTTTTTAAAATGGCTAGAAACACACCTGGGAAAATTTTATTGCTCTTAATTATTTTTCTTGTGTATCATCTTTGCCTGTTGAAATGATCCACAATAGAATTTTGTTTCTTTGTGCAATTTATCAAACTACAGTATAGGCCAAAATGCTGCCCTTCAAACTATCAGGGATGTGTAAATGTTGTCAGTCATGAAATATGAACCCATTCCTCTGTGTACAAGTTACAGTGGCAAACTACATCTTAATCCAAATATAAACATTTGACTGTTGTTAGTTCCCTTTCCTCTGGTTCCAGTCAGGATGGAGATTGCTTTTCAGGAGCCTGAAATGTGTTGGAACATTTGCTGGACTGGGAATATCTGACTCTGTCACTCACTGGCTGTTTATGGCCAGTACTGAATCAGTACAGGATCCCTTCTCATACTCTCAGAAATCCTGAAATCTCAAATACGTATAATGACAATGTTGACAACTTCTAAAAATTCATTTCATGACCACTCTGAATCTCAGTTTTCCTATCTGGGCACCAAAAAAATAATAAGTGCCCAACACGGTACTTTCACCTTTATTTTATGTGGGACCCTTTTTATTAACACACATTTTAACTACAAGCATTTATTTTTTTAAAAGCCCTCAGCCTTATCTGAGAAACATGTTTATTTTGGCCTTGCCTGTATTCTCAGTCTCCTCGTTGGCATAGTCTGTGTCAGTCTCATTTTACAATGCAAAATATGTGAGAATATGAAAAAGGAAAACGTATAAAGCAGCTAAGTATTTATTTACAAATTACTTATATGAAGAAGACCATTTGGTCAGGCTTTAGGTATAAAAATTGGAGAAAAATGCATGGAATGTCTATGTTTAAATTTTCAGGTATTTATCCATTATAGAAAGCAAAAATGTGATTTGGTTACACTTTTGGTGGAAGTAATTTCCAATACAAATATATGCAATTTTAAATTTCTATGCAATTTTCATAGATTTTTTTTTGTCATTTCTTCAAAGATCCCTAATAATGAAAATGTGATTTAGACTTCTCTGTTTTTTATTAAATGTATTAAAACCAGCCTTCCTTTATCAACAGTCACTTCTCCGATTCTCTGGGGAAACTAAATTATATGCCAGTCAAAGCTGCCCGATCCAGAAACACATTGCAATTTAAATAACAAGCCCAGCAGACACAGGTGGGGACAGCTTTTTGGAGTTGGCTGTGATGTGCCAGCACTGGGCTGCTGAGCAAAGCCAAAACTTGAGTCTCGCGAGCAGACCTGGGGCAGCCGGCGCACGTTTCCCGCGGAGCGAGCGCAGCCCCGGGAAGGCTGGCTCCGTAGCCCTCCGCAAAGATAGTAGGCTGAGAGAGAGTGGTCACCACGTCGATGATTTAATCTTCCTGGGTTTTGTAGAGGTCACTTTGCAGACTCCCGGGCAGCTGCTCTCCATAACTGTGACCGCTGCGAGGGGACCGCTGCCTAATCGAGTTACTGAAGATTAGCAATGAAAGTAGGGGTTTAAACTGTTAGAATACATAAAGCAGGAAGATAGATTATCTAGCAAATCTTTTTTCTAAGCATTTTCAACTACTATTAGTGTACATGTGTAGATAATAGTGGCACATTTTAATTTTGTCCATAAATAAGCTTGGTTCTTCCTGTAAAAGTTAGTTTGTGCAATAAGGAAAAAAAATCTCAAGAAAAAGCTTTGGTTTTTTCAAACTCTGCTGATAAATTGTATTTCACTTGTGATACAACTTCATGGTTCACATCATGAACTGTCAGGTAGGCTCCTGTGAAGAACTAATTCTGAATTCCTTTATTTAATAAAGCAGTAGAAACTACCTTATGTGATGAAAATTCAGCAAGAAAATCAAGTGTTCTACAGAGCAGTACATACTGTAAGATTTGTAAGGAGTAAAAAGCAAGTTTACCCTTAAAACTTTCTGAGGAGAGCTAAGCTTCACAAAAACTCTACTTTAGCCACTATAAAAGAGAGTTTTTAATTAAATGCAGCATTTTACTGTAAAGAGAACAGAGTTTACTTATGTCAAATGCTCCTTTAGAAGCCACATAAAACTGTAAAAGACAGTATATGAAAAAAGGTTTCTTATAGAAAAGAAGAATATCATCCCATGAAGCAGATTTCCAGATGTTTGGAAACATTAGAATTTCCTGTCAGTATATTTAGGTAACATTAAAATGAGGTTAACTTTCCATTCTGCCATCTCTCTTCAAAGATCAAAGAGCACTCACTACATAAATTGCCTTATCGGTAATTCGTTGAAGTAAACTATGGAAACAACTTTATAAGAAGCAGTAGTCTCCTTTTGTTGGCTACAATACTACCAAGCAAACTTTTCTTAAAAATAACCAGATTTTTAATCTCATTTTTTACTAAATGCAGAAAGAAAAAAATGTAAACCCTTGTATTTGGATATAGAGTAAATGAATAGAAGGGAGAGCTAGAAACTCCCTTGATGTGTTTGACTAAGTCATAGTAATTAGTTTAATATCTAATGAAATAAGTACATAAACATAAATTAAATCATTAATATAGTCTTTGTGCTGCTAATTTAAAAATTTTATTTAGGGACAGTTTTTGTGGATCTGGACACTTATAGTGTCTTTGAAATGCAGATTGCATCCCTAGAACCTGTTGTGACCTACAGAACCCAATAGGGAATTAACTGATCTAGTTGAAAAAGAGACTGAAAAGTTCAGATAACATAATAAAAACACCCATCCTGCCCATCCCTGTCTCATGAAGTATTGCCTATATTAAATACTTCTAGTGGCTGTAGCTGAAAATTAACAGATTCTCCTGTTCTCCTAATAATTTCCCCAGGAAATTATTAGGTTTTGAGGGGTTGTGGTAATGGGTTTTGTGGTTCTTTTGGGTTTGTTTGGGGTTTTTTTTGGTGTTGTTTTTTTTTTTTTTTTGACTGCTTAATAGTTTCTGTTTAAGGAAAAGTAATGCTACTAGAAGAAAGAGTGGTACATTCTTGGCAATGCTGAACAAGTTTAATGTGCAGCTCATACAATTTTTCAGACATATAAAATACCTGCCTTCCCATGGATATTGAGGTTTTGTAGAGGAATGTTGGTTGGTTTCTTTAATTTCTTTTAAAGGTGAGCTGTTTTCAGTTATCCTGAAATTACTGTAGAAAGACAGTTTGTAACATGCACATTTAGAAAAATAATCAAGATTAAAACAGGTGTAATGAAAGAGGGATTTTTATAACAGCTTAAGTAGTCCTGTACATACATTCTCTGGAAATATGTTTAAGACAGAGTCTTTAAGTTTCAAGAAAGCAAGTCACTAGCTTCAGCTGGACTTCAGTGCAGTCTGAGCGACTTATTTCCTTCAAAATCTTCGCAAAATGTAGTTTTAAGAAATACTTAGCTGCTTACTTCAAGGCTCCTTTCCAAATCCCAGTCTATCCGTTAAGTCTATCTCTTAAAATATCCCTTAAGAAGGAATTTGATAAGGACAAGAACTGATAGCATCTGCCAATTCTAGTTCTGTGCCCTCAAGTGTCACAACATTGCTTTCTTGAAATGACATCTAATTTTTATTTTTTCTTGTTCTAATGGATTTGAAACCTATTCTAATTAGACTTTATACAATTTCATTTTGTGGCTTTAAAACACAGGCTCTTTGTGTGCTAAAAATTTCAAAATGAAATGTCTGTCCATAGATTTAATTTCATAGTAATTTTGCTGAAGCTTTGAAAATAAAAATTAAGTTTTTATTTTTTTGCAACACACTGAAATATAAGATATTTGTTTATTCATTTCTACTTTTATATCATTGTTAACAATAATACACATCATTTTATGGCCATATAATTTTTTATTCAGTTTGTTGTCTGGTTTTAAAGAGGCAAGTTGTTTTTCTTCTTACTCTTACTTGGAGAGTTTCTCTTGTTTCAAAACCTTTTTGAAGTCATCTTGAAATATAAAAATAGAACATCTGTGACAGATCTGTTTTGAACATATTTCACATTTCAAGATCCAAGGAGATCTGGTGGTCTGTGGTATTAGCTTGTTAATTTCTTGATGAATGGCTAGAAAGGCCATGAAGTGCACTCAGTACAGCACGTCTTCCGAAGACAGATGATCTCAAATAAATTCTATTCCCAATCAGTTTTTGATTTGTTAGGTGTTAAACCATTTCTTTGTAAGGACAGTGTTTACAAGCCTTGTAATGAGACAGCCCTGTGAGACCTTACTCTTCTTGCTGTAATTTTGATAAATGGAACTCTAATTCATAAAGGATATAGTGATTGAAGGGCAACTCCAGGTCCCGTACACTTTCATTTAGATAAATGCTTGGTACAGTACAGCAAAACTAAGGTGCACTCAACAGAGTGATAAATTTTAACAACAGCCAAAGCAAAGGGGTTTTTTTCCATCAAGACAAAGAAGGACTATTTATTATTTCATAGAAATAAATGTATTTTTAATATTAAAAACCATAATGGATTTTATATGTATTTGTCTTGTTGCTAAGCTCCAAATTTGCCAAACTAATTTAATGCCTTCTACTCTACCATGTTTCTTACACCTGTGTTTGGCAATATTTCTGTAATCTGGTACACTCAACACAAGGGATTTAAAATACCCTAAATTTCAAGTTCTTTGGATGTAGTTTAAATGTTAGTAATAATTTGGAGCTTGGGACTTTCTTTCTGGTAATTTAAAAAACATATTTTCACACATAAATAATTTTATAAAATTTTTATTAATCAGGTACTACAGAAATGATTGACTCTTATCCAAGATTAGTACTTTTAAATTAATTAATTTGAAGATTATCACATTTTATAAAGCTCAGAAACTTACACAAAACTGATGAGAGCTTTCAAAAAGGAAGAGAACAGTGTTTTGATGCCTTCTTCCTCCACCATGTTAGTTCATCTCAGGCCCAGTCTCCTCTAGTGTCACATGCTTCACAACAGGAGTTATTACTTGTGTCAAATGATGCTCAACTCCCTTGCTGTAAACACAAGTGTAACAAGATCCTGATCTATTGATTTAATACACAGAACAATTCTGATGTAATACAACTGAAACCTGTTACAGCACGTTACTTTTTAGTGGTTTTTTGCTAACTCCTACCATTCTTGCTTCTTTTTGTGAATAAAGAAGAAAAAAAAATACAAACCAACAAAAAAAATATCAAAAGCTTTTACTAATACTGAAAACTTTTCCAACAACTGGTTAATTGAACCAGTTTTTAATTGGGCAAATAATTACAGTTAGTTGAATTAATTAAAAACCTGTGCAAGTGTCATAGTGATCACAGTCTCATAGCTGAACACAGAAAAATACAGCATATTAAAATACAGCAGCATTGTCCTAATCACTATCAGAATAGTCCTAATGGAGACAGCAGCAAACAAAAGACTAAATATGCTGTCCCTAATTTTGAGTTTAGTGAAAAAAATTGGGGTGTTGATTACTTATTTCTCTTTACCTTTTCAGAGTTTCAGAATGTGGTTTCAGAAACAGCAATTGAGATAATAGCAGTAGTATACAAAAGGTTAATGCTAGGCCATGTAAAACATGAGTTATCTCAGCCTGTGATGAAGGGGCATGTTAACAGTGATCTTCAAAGAGAGTAAACACACCCACAGAAAGACATGCCTCCAGCACTTTTATTTATGTGGTGTGACTCTCCCATGCACAAACTAATTAAAAGGCTCTAACTAATTATAAGAGTAGGAGGTAAAATCATAACATCTTCCCAACTGCTTATAATAACAAAACTGCCTGAAACATCAATTCCATTCCATGTATCTACCTTCACTAACCTGTCTGCTTACTATATTACTCTTAGTTGTCCTGTATTAATAGGGGCCAATGAGTCTTACTGGATTTTACCTCAACATTTTACATCTGCTATAATAGTTTTCATCCTGTTTAAGTTCAGGCATTGTGGAAGACAAACAAAATCCACATGTGCATGGTTTTGCCTATTTTCACACTCATTCTGCAGCATAGTAGGAAGCAAATGTCTAAATTATCCTACAAAAAAGAGAGATACTTTAGAGGGTTTATTTCTTAATTGACAGAAGTGGAGATGCCCAGATCTTGTATGGTCCAATGTGAAGATGCAGTTTAAGAAAAAAAAAATTGAAATCTTTCTTGCCTGAGGCTACTGTGAGTCCATAGTACTGAAAATAAAACTTATGACCTCTTCCTAAGCTAAGAAAGAAATATTATGAGGAGGTCACAACAGTAACATGAAAGGTATTTATGATATAAAACCTAATTATGATTCTGTCATTTGACCACACTAGGATTTATTTTTTACATCATAAGAATAAAATCTGGCAGGTTCCAGTAAGATATTCCCAAATGCAATAAGTTAAATCTCCTGCCATAAGGAACCATCGGGCTGAATACAAAAAGCCAACTGTACTCAAGAAAAATGAGTATTATCCATGAAAACCTTTAGGTAATTGGCACATATCCATATACCACCATTTTTATTGTATTGCTTAAAAACACACACACACAGATGTGCACCAAAGTTTCCTCACCATGCTTGTCCTTTTTTTCAGTCTTTTCTGAATCTCTGTGTAGCCTACCTTGTTACTGTATATTGAGACAAACCGACTCCTACTTCACCACCCTGTCCCTCCTATCTGAAAAGACAAAAATCCTGAGAGATTTTGTGTTCCTGAAAGCAGCTTCTTTATTTAGAATAGGTGGCTTGTTGCTCTCAGGTCAGTCAGAGTCAGGGCACCAGGAACCCAAAAGAAACGCCTGCTGAATTTGTTGCAGGTGGAAAACTAATGGAACAACATTGAACACAAAGTAAATAGCAATTATTAAAAACAGGAGAGTCTTTGTGGAAAGGATTGTATTTTATTCGTGACAGAACAGAAAACAGAATAGGACTGCATATTTTATAAACCTTGGTAAAGTTTTAGAAAACTTTCCATCTTTTTTTTGATAAAGATGATTTATACTGTAATGTTTTTACTGCTTGACTGTCATTGTTTTATATTTAAAATACTATTCAGGTAAATTCACAACATTTGTAACTTTTTTTTAGGCACTGAAGAGGATGTAGTGAAGTCAAAGAAAACTTTCCGAAGTCAAGCTGTGGTAAATCAGAATGCAGAAACAGAGCTTATGCTGGAAGGAGATGATGATGCTGTTAGCCTGCTCCAGGAGAAAGAGATTGATAACCTTGCAGGTAATTATACTTTTCATGAGAACTAAGATATGAGTCAAAAGGCTCTTTTAAATATGTTAGTTCTTAACTTTTTTAGTTAGTGTCTTAATATTGACAGCTAAGCATACAATTGCAGTATGAACAGATTCTTTGTATTCCAGATTTTATTACTTCCTGTCTACTTCCTGGAAGTATGGGCACTGGTAACAAAGCATTTGTCCACTGCAGTCTTTCAGCAGAGATGTGAGAAATAGCAATACCTCAAATGCCTTTATTAGAGCTGGTGACTTGTTGAAAAGTCTGTGAATGCCAATGTGAAACCTCTCTTTTTTTTTTTTTTCTTTTGTGTGTGTAAAATGTAAATGTGGACTCATACACAAGTCAGGGTTTCGTGAGTCAGAGTGGGCTTGTGCCTGATCCCAAGTGCCATGCAGCTTGTGCAGAGACACCTGCCCTCCTGCTGGCACCCAGTCCTCTCAGTGATGGAGTTAAGGGCATCTGCAATATCTCAACCCATCTGTCACAGCGAGAGAAAAAGTTGCCTGTTTTACGCAAGGACTAAGAGAGAATGAAGCTGTAACCACGCGGTGAACTTTGGTAGTTAGTTAGTTCCCAGCATATGAGCTGGGAATGAACCCTCCATAAATATGCACAAGAGAGCCCTTTTGGTCCTTTCCTGGGTGAAGGAATGCTGTAAGATCTCAGTTTCATCTGTCTTCTAGCAGCTTCTGTTACAGCTCTATCCTAGAGGTGATACTACCTTTCCTGGGAAGTAGTCTGGTAAAAAGGGCATGTTGAAAGTTGAAAATGCACTCTCCTCTAAGATGGGATAAAACTGAAAAGTATGAAATGCAGTAGGAAATTTTTTTTTTAGATTAATTTACTTAGGAATATCTTTATTAAATTATTCCCCTAAGGGAAAGTTTTGTGATGTCATGATATTTTCTGTATAACTGGATTTATAAAACAGCTATTTTTGCTCCTGCTCTTTCTTCTGATACCATAGCAAAAATCTGCAGCAAAATCATAAATAGATGATTTAAAAAATAAAAATAAAAATAAAACCAAAGCAAAACAAACAAAACCCAATAAAATGAAAAGGCAAAAAAACCCCAACAACCACCTACATGGGAGTTAGTCTCGTACTTTAGAACTAGAGCAGAGCAGAGAGGGGGAAATAGATGCTTTTATTTGGGAGAAAGCATCACTATATGATTATCACAGTTGATAAGTCACTCTGTTTGCTTTCTCAGTCTGCAGCTAACTGCTGCTGAGACATTGTTGTCTAAAGTCAATAAAGTAGTGCATCCAGCAGGACCATGAGTGGGATAATTTGATCAATGTCCCTTTCTCTTTTAGAAGGAAAACTCAGTACTGCTTTGGCTAAGTTCTTATATCTAAGAACAATGCTTCCAACTAAATATGCATACAGTGGTTTAAAAGGCTGTTTAGAGGCTGAAATATGCATTTGCATTGAAATATGGATTAAAACAGCAAAGCGGACATGAAAAATTCTTACCCAGTCTGGAAAATCTGAGTCAGATACGAAGTTCTTCTCTATGCCACAACTCCAACATTTTGTTTAAACACACTGATGCAATACAACTCCTGTAGCTACACCCCTCTGCAAAATCCTAGTATGTCAATGTGTCCTTAAGAATTAATGTGCAGTTTATCCTTTTACTCAGGATCGCTGCTGGATGGCATCCCCTGCTCCTTCAGGACATGGCACAGTCATTCTAGTACTTTGCTTTTGCCATTCATAAAACTGGGAGATATTGTCTCCCAGATAGAAAAAGCAGAAATAATAGAAAGTGAAAAAAATTAACTTTTGAAATATTGACAGGATTCCCTTGTGTTCCCTTTCAATTCTAACAGAGCAAGCAAACTGCTTCCAAGTGTGGTGAGGTGATGTGATAATGGGGCCATATGGTACCAAAACCTGTGAGCTTCTCAAAAAGAACCCACATTCCACTATTTCAGTTTTACTGTTAGATTAACTGCAGCCTTTGCCACTCAACTCTCACTCATCTTTGGGGCTGATGTTGAGAGTTAATGATCACACACAGTATCATAAATGTCTCCTTTAAATTTAGCATTGGTAAAAAAGACCCTGAATCCCACAATACCTTCTCTTTAATTTTGCATGATTTTGCATACAATGATGTCACTGTTTTTCCCAGTTCTCACTATATAGAATGTGGCTCTGAAACTTGAGTCCTATACCTGAAATCAAGAAAAGCAGTAGGCAAAGAAGGTGCGTTTTTTGCATAAGAAAGTTGGAACTATCTCTGATGGCTCTGAAGAGCAGGTCCCAGCAAAGCCACACTGTCTGTTCTTGTCTAATTCTAAAGAATTATGTACATTTATTACACGTGATCTGGAAATCTTTGAGATCTTTCAGGTTATGGTATAGCACAGCATCATTTTTACCCAGTTACTGCTCACAGTGAAATGACACATAGGAATTTCTATATTCAGATATGCCTCCAATTTAACTTTAAAGCTTAAATCAATTCAAACCTGATTTACAATGATTTGGATTGTCTCAGTAAGAGATAGGAATTAAACAAAATCTTTATAAACCAAGTTTCAATTGATTTAAGATTGTCCACGTTTAACTAAAACAATTTAGCATTGTTTGTTCCATGAAACTAAAGCACATTTTAAACAGACAAGATCTTGGGTTTTAGAAAATTTTTAACTAAGGGGATATGACTAATATAATATTTTGATTTGTGAACTTAAAACTGAAAAAAAAGGAAAGTTTGAAACAGATTGAGATTGTTCGAACAAAGTTATCTGTACATACGTTTTGTTCCAGAGAGTCTTTATAGTTTTTCATCAACCATGTGGCACAAATCAATGTAAAGTTCGCTTTGATAAATTGCATATGGGATAGAGAATTTTTAAATAATTATAGCCTGAATATTTTTATTATATAATCTTAGTATTCCATATGTTGCAATTGCAGTTGGCCCTATTTCATTATATTAAGTAACATTTTAATAAAATATGAAAATCTGATTCCATGTTATTATGGTCTTAGGATTATGACTTCTAAGTTTGCATCACAATTTTTAACAAAAGCAGTATTGAAACTGTCTTACAGTATAAGTTAGCAAAAGACATTGTTCTTGTTTTAGCATTTATGTATTAAAATATTTTACATGTTTCTGTTTCAGTTTTAGCTCCTTTTCTTCCCAGACTGTTCACTTCAAGAGGCAAGTTACATCTCTGTTAGAACTAATGATTGAGATAGCCCAGTCAATTTTAACAGTTTCCTAATATATTGTGAATCTCTGGGTAATACAATCAAATTCACCATAGTGACTTGATATTACTAACTCTTGTACTTTTCTTTTCCATTTATATTTCCTAATGCTGCAGTAGGTCTCTTAAATACTTACCTTTCTCTTAAGATCCTGAGAATGTAAATCTGCTAACAGTTTGTCTCCTGCTTAGTAGGTGATTTTTTCAAAATGAAAAACATGTAGGTGTGTTCTAATATTATAAGCTTGCATTTTCACAGGGGAATACGGTCTAGTAGATATGCAGATTTCTTTTAACAGTTTGTTGTTTGTGTTGGGTTGCTTTGCTTTTTTTTAGAGCACTGATCTTGCATTAAAATAGGTCATTAAAAAAATAAAGTAAGTGTTGATCTACGCAAGTTTTATGAATTTTTTATTTTAGGAAGACATTCTCTTGTCTTTGTTGTGAAGATGCATTTCACTTGCTGAGACTTGTTTGTGTGCGTTTGAGAGCAGAATTTATCCTTAATGACATTTTGAAAGATACATGTTCTTAACTGGAGCACATTTCATCTATTTTGTCACACAGCTGGTGACAGCAACAAATATGCCCCAGCCAAGCAAGGGATCCTTGATGGAATCTTTTGCTACTCTCTGAAAGAGTATTTTCTAGAAAGAAAGAAAGGAAATAAAAATAGGAGGATATGAGGCTTTGAGTTATTTTAGGAAGACAAAGGGCTTTGGCAGGCATCTGGTTACTTGCGTGGGCTCAATCAACTCAGAAGCTGACTTCCTCATCAGCCACGGTGAATTACAGCCTCACAACACTCTTGCAAGAATAAATACATGTTATTCGCTCCATTATATGAGCAGATTGAGCAACTCATCCAAACAAACACGAGGAAAGCCACTAACTGCCTTTAATGTATTTTAGTCTTATTGTATCCTAACCTTCACTGCAGAATCTTCACTTCTTCTTGGACATCTGCCTCGAGATGGAAGGAACTCCTCCCTAGTGCAAATGGACCAGGAATTTTGAGGCAGATGCAGCATCCCAGCACTGCCATGACTTTTAGCAAATTTGAACTTCAGAGTAGAAATATTTCTAGAAAGCAGTGCTGTTACAGATAAACAAGATCTTCCATCTGAGCCAGCACAGGTAGTGAGTTCACACTGGCTTGAGGACTAAATGTGAAAAGCCTTCTCTCCAGACTTCTTGGGAGTGTGCTAAGTGTACTGACTTACTGCCCTGTGCTAAGGAACACACCAGGTCAGGGGGATTTGACAGCTTGTATTATTATTAATGAGATATAAGACCTTTCACTTCCAGGTCATCTGTTTGAAGTCCAGACAAAACTGGAGGCAACCAAACATTATCAACATCTGTTTTGTGGCCTATGCAATATAAGCCTTTTGTCTCATTTCAGACAAACTAACAGAAATCATCATAATTTTTACCGATTTCCAAATCAAAAAATATTTGATGCTGGCATTAGAGGAAATTGGAATAGTGCCAAAAGTTCTGCTACAGACTTAAAGTTGTATAGCAGTAAAAAAAAGAATTTTAAAAAAGAGAAATAATTTAGCCCATAGGGAAATTTTCTATTCCATGTTTTAACAAAGAGCTCATTTACATTTCTGAAATTATTTTGAAGTCTTGCATAGGACCAGATGCAGCAATAAAAACACTAATACATCAAGGAACTGCATCTAAAGCCACAAAAAAGCTTGCAAAATAAGTATTTTTTATGGAAAACCTAAATATTTTTGACTCATCTTTATATATATAATATGCATTTCACATTTATACACATACATTTTGAGTTATGATAGCATTTCCTATGGCCAAAGTCTGAATTTTCTTTACAAGAGTTGACCAGTGTAAGCAAAGCTGTTTGAAACCTTTTCTTACCTATTCCTAGGGAGTAATGGAGGACCATATTTTCTTGAGTTTTCTTCTGTTGCCATTCTCAAAATGATAATAATATATGTAGTATTATTTCTATTGTTTTTGTTAATGGAGTTAGACAAATAGTAGATTTTCTTAATTTCTTTTTTTTTAAAGAATAAAAATTTAAGCTTCTTCTGAGAAGGCAGATTTTCAGATTTTCCAATTATTAGATTTTTCAAGCATATAAAAGTAATTTGTTTGAGGCCAGACAGAGAAATTTTTATTGCATTTTCTGCTGTCAGAGTAATAAATTGAAAGAAAGGACCAAATAGCATTGCTATTGTGTCCAGCAGTGACCACAGCATATTCGGGAGGTTTAGGGGTAGAGGAAAGGAATCACATTCATCCTCCTCCCTCCTGGGGAAAAAAGCACGACAGTGGTTCCAAGTATGACCTCACCTTCCCTCTCCAACCCTTCTCCTCGTGCCCTGGTGTGTCCTCTCCCATGAGGCTGGGAGAGCCCTGCTGTCCACCACACGCTCTCCTTCTCCTGCCACGCCAGTGGCTCTGATGGTCTGGGGTGGCCCAGAGGGCAGAAAGCAGCACCTGGAAGGGAAATCCAGTGAGGACTGTAGCAAATACACACTGCTGCTTCCTAGTAATTCTCTCTCAGCCTCTAATAGCTTGCAACTCTGATACTTCCAGAGCCAGAGGTAGTCATTATTTCCTCCCTCCCTCCCTCCCTCCCTCCCTTCCATTCCTTTCCATTTTATCTCTCTCTTACACTCTCTCCCACTTTTCCTCTCTGTCTGGAGGTGGCTAAGGTACCTTAAGCTTTGCCATACTTTTTGCTTTTTTTCTTTAAGAAAGTATGTGTGTGTATGTGCACACACAAATAAGTCAGTTAAGTAACAAATATCAACATTTCAACAGAAAATACAAAAAGGTCTTATTATTCATCCTAGTTTTTCAAGCTTCCCAATGGAAACTCTTCACTGAATTCAGCATGTACTACTAAATAGTTTTTTTTTCCTTTCAAACTTCATTATTCTTTCAAATTAGCATTCAAGATAGGAATTTTTTGGGGGCAGTTGCTTGTCTGGGAAAGTGACAGGAATGTGGAAGAAGAGTGATTCCGTTTCCCATTCTATGATAGATACGTAACCACATAAGCCTTTTACTTCCAAACATGGAAATTTAATTCAGCCAGATTTCCATAGTTTCTGGTTTTTTTATGTATTCAGATTTTGATCCTCAAGCCTAAGTATAAAAAAGAAAAACATATTTGTATGAGTTTAATTTAGAGTATAGATTCAGGCATAAACTGAAAACAACTATACTTTTGATATGTATTTGGCTTTCACACTGAAAAAAGAAAAAGGACCACAGTTTCTATAACATACTATTTTTAGACAGCTCAGTGTTTATTCTAATCATTTTTTCCATATTACTATCCAAAATAGCTTAATATTTTATAAGGTGATTGTCACTCACATATGATAGTTCTCCTAAGAACAGCTTTGAAGAACTCTTCTCTTTGTACCTTGGTACACCCACTCTAAGTCTGAGCATCTTCAGCTTTTAAAATGGCAGCCAGATTTCCTGCTTTCCAAGCTTTAAATTAAATTAGTTCAAACTGATGGTTTGTGTTTATGAGTGGCTCTGAGAGTCCTTTTTATGTTGTTACTGTCCACTGATACCAGTCTATTTAATTTTTTTTTTACATAACTTGCAAAACTCTTTTTATTTGAAATTTCTAAGGCTGCAAAATTAGACTACAGTGGAGCCTATGACATCACAGATCTGTAGTTTCTCCTTTTTCCTGAGGTGCCACACCCTGAATGGAATTGATTAATCCATCAAAGGTCAAGCTGATGCACTACCTGATAAATAGGAGGCTGCAGAAAGACAGACCTAGACATAAGGAAACACCACCATTTTGCATCTTATTTCATCTTCACTGTGCAATTTGTTCCCATGCAAAAAGTCATTTATTCTTCATAGGAGCATATTGGGATTGACCCACCACAGATTAGTTGAAGGAATGTATCCAGAACTGTATTGGCAGTATCTATGTTTAAGCTAAGCACTTTCATTGATCTTTGGACAGAATGGTTTTTTGCCTTTCTGTTTTTCCTCTGGTGTTATAGAAGCAAATTAAAAGATCAGTCAATAAGACATTTTGGTTAGTCTTGGTTTAATTAACCAGAAATTGTACCAGAGGCAGCCTCATCCCATGCTTTTAGCTCAGCATTCTAAAGAAACAAGGGTTATGTAAACATCCTCTGTCAGTCTCTATCTTTGTAACTTCTGAACCTGGAAGCCATTTTGAACAAACTTTTAAACAGAAGGAAAAACTTGAGAAGCAATGAAATTCCAGCAATGGAATCAGGTTGTCAAGGAAAAAAGCCTGAATGACAGACCCTGACACATCACTTCTCCTTTCAGTAGGCATGAGAGGATCTTTGTGGAAGAGTCTTCTGAATTACCCTGACTGTGGGAATGCAAAACATGCAGTCAACTAGTAGACACAGTTGCACTAGAGAACATTCTCTGTTGGTTCTGGTGTTGTTTAGAGATACTCATATTTTCAGAAAATTTTGAAGTTACAACTATTGTATCTCAGGTGATTTTTCCAAACACACCTGTCAGGTTATATGCTGAACAACATATGCCTTTTTTCCCCACACACATCTAGGAGTTACTATCCATATAAGTTTTAAAATATCAAAAGTTATCTGAACATATTATTTCTGTTCACTATAGTCTCCAGAAATACAAGACTTACATTTTGTCTGAAGAGCTTTTCCAGAATGGAGACTGGAAGAAATGAAAGCTGAAGGGTGTATTTCCTTAAATTTCTAACCAATTGAAACCTAAGGGAACTGGACTGTATAAGATACCTGTCAAGCCTGGTTCCCTCAGACTGGCATCTGGGATTTGATCCCTTGTGTTCCTGACTCATTAGCTCTCGTTCCTGTTTCAGTGTTATACCATTATAGCAGGCTTCTCTCTCTGCTCTCCCCTTTCTTCTTTGAATATTAAATATGCTTCTCTAAGGTGTATTTTTTTCCTGTTACTTTTTTATTAAATAGCTAGCTGTAGTGACTCTCTCAGAGAGAAAAGTTGTTACTTATGTGGGTGAGTTCAGTATCACTTTTAGTTTTTCTAGGTTGAAAAAGTATCTTCAGTTTTACCTGAGAATGAGGAGGGATCTTGTGCAGGTCCTACTGCATCCGTGTAGAATACTCACATCTGGATGCGCTGCTTAACAGTCAAGTTCTTAAATTTCTAAGCCATCTTAATTTACTCAGTCCTTCCAAGGTATAGCTTCAGGCAGAGCGCACTGTACGAATCTAATTTTGAAGTGGTAAATGTGTGCATTGCAGTAGTGAGGTCCCTATCCCAAATATTTACATTTCTGGCCAGGTGTAAACCATTAAGGGGAGTCTTGACTATTATTAATACCTGATCATCTGGCAGGTTGGCTCTTGGACACATCTTGGAAAAACACTAAAGCCATGTAAGCCATTCGGAACGTCAGCACAGTTCAAAAGTGCCACAGAGTAAATCTGACTTTACCTGCAAAAGAGGGAAAACGTTGATTTTCTGAGTTACTTTAGGCTGGCAGGCACACAGCTAATTGTTCCATGGGACCTTCAGTGGTTCAGTAAGACTGCCTTTGGTTTTCTGTTGAGTTTGTCTTTGCATATTCTCTGTTCTATTAAGTGATTGCTTTCTGTCACACTTCGAACAATATAAAGAAATAGTTATTCCTAGGAATACTGGAAGACAAGCTTTCCCTCAGGAAGAAGTACTATTTTATATTTTTCTTTTAATGAAACCAGGAAGGTATGGAATTAAAAAAAAATAATAATTTACCTGTGAAAGTGCATAGGTCACTTAATTTAAATGTATAGGTGAGTATGTATATGTTTGAGATAAAATTACTTCTTTTCTTCTTAAGCAACACTATCTTTAACTATTTTCACAATCTCATCAAAACTATGTAATTCTTTCTTACTATTTTATTCACAGTTATAATATGTAAGATTGTTTTTATTTACATTTTCTTTTTAATCAAACACATTTGCTTGCTGTTATGGCAACCGCTTAAGAGAATTGAGTTGCTGTAATTGTTTAGTCATTGTTGTTGAAAAAGACCATTTAAGTTGATCTTTGATGTTAGTAGTAGTAGTAGTGCTCATTCTTTATGGAGGAAAGGGGGCAAAAGTGGGGAAAATCTTGAATATCAGGGCCTATCCACAGTGGCTATGACATTTAAACAAACAAACAAAAAAAATCAATCCCTCTCTCACAATATGAAACATATGATTGTGCAGGAGTAAAAAGCCAACAAAATAAGCTTGGATGTCTCTGAAAACAGGAGAAATGAATTTGGGATATTATTCAGTGGTGGAATATATGTATATGTATGTTCTTATAAAGGCCTTGGCTTGAGTGAAGTTACTGCCTTCAAGTATTTGCTATAGCGGAGAACAAATTGGGGGCAGCCATCCTCATGTAAGTTCAGTATATTTACTGCAGAAATCTTTTTAAAGGGTAGTTTGAACCAGATTTATGATGACAATGGGAACAAAAATAGACTAAATTCTGTGAATTGCTTAGGAATCTTACCTTGTTTACTTGTTATTTACTTGGCACTGCTTGTATTATATTAGATGTTAATTGGTTGAAATATTTTTCAGACTACAGAGCTTTTCCCAAAGGATTCTGGTACCTATACCTCTTTCTGCTTCCATGCTATATGACTCACATTACAAGAAACTGAAGCCTTTGTGTGCTTGTGCATGTGTTACATCTAAGTTGTTTTTTTAAGTATAAGGATTTGCACACGTTTCAAATACAACTCAGTGTCAGATGCACTTGGCTTTACAGTTAAAGTGCTGAGGAAATTTCAGTTGTCTTATTTTCAGGTACCTTGTGAGTGATTTTTAGTTATTATTCTTATTATCTAAAATTCTTATTTAAGTATCATATCAAATTACAAAATGTAATTTATACAAACTATTTTATATAGTAAAAGTATTGGTTTCAGTTAATCTAAGTTGAATATATGTATATGAAAAAAGATTGATAAGGTTTTTTTCTTTTAAACCAGCATCAGTTAAAAATTAACTATGCCAACATCCACCATTTTTTTTCAGAGTAATTACCAGTAGATTGTAAAATTAAATTGGTTGAGCTGATTGGATATGTTTTCAAAGTATTTGTCCCAGCTAATACTTTTTTTTCTATGTGTAATCACCAAAATTTTATTTTAAAAGTTAGACCTTTAGGTCTAACTGCAGCAGGAAGGGTTTTTTCATAATTCAGTGCATGAAAGCATATACCTTATCCTCCTTAGGAGTAATTGTGCCCAATCTTCTTAGTGGATATACCTCCAGTGTAATTTTCAGGCTCATGAATTCAACACATGTTTAGCTCTTACAGCTAAAAATGACAGTGTATGAAAATGAAAATATTTGAAATAATAAGTTCAAAATACCACTCTTTAGCAGCTTTCCTTAAGAGGTGTAATTTTACTGATATTGCATTAGCAGATAGCAAACTCTTAAATCTAATAGAACTTTTTCCTTGGTTCAACTTGCTTTACTTGAAAAATACAAGAGCTAAGTTACAAGAACTAAATACAGGGACTGAAGTCTCTGTTTAACAAAAAATGCGCAGGGGAGCAGGGAAATTACATTCTGCTTTTATTCACTGGGACCTTCTAATTTCACAATCATTTACTTTTGGAAAGAAAATATTATTTTAAAAGGTAGAGTTTATTTTAGAAATGTAAATCACATGTGCTGCCCACAGGGACCAGGCAAAGGGAAAAATTCACCATTTGAACAGATTGCTAGACCTGTGGGTCTGAAGTGACTCCTGGTCTCGTTTTAAGGCCAGAACTTCTCCGGTCGCTGCCCTTCGCCCCACGAGCGCTCCGATCGCCTCGGAGAGGTGTGGGAGAGGCAACGGAACGGTCCTTAAGGAGAGATGCTTTTGCTTAAGAGTCGCAACAGCTGACAAGCACCCTAGACACGGGGCCCCTCCAAAAACGCCTGCGTGTTGGGCGAAGCGGGGCAGCCACAGGTTGGCTTTTTCCCCAGAGCGGGAAGGGAAGCGCCCTCGGGGCCGCCCGCGGTTCCTGCGCTGCGCGGGGAGCGCCCGCCAGCATCCCCGGGTGCCGCTGCTCCGGGTGCCTCTCCCCCGGGCTTCTCCGGGGCCTCAGTCGCGCTGGAAATGAATATTTACATCCCCTGGAAAAGCGCAGCTCGCCACCGCCGAGGGGCCGGGCGGAGGCTGGAGCCGAAGCTCGTTATCCTTCCCGAATGCGAATGAGCCCGTCCCGCGGCTCTTGGCTCAGGTGCGCTCGGCTTTTGTTTCATTAGATTACCAATTGGGTCTGGGAAGGAGACTCAGAGCTTCCCGATAGCTCGGTGCCATATGGAAAATCTGCGCTATTTTGATTATGCTCTATGTAAACATTTTAATATCGGATCCTTAAAATCCAGAGACTGTCCCAAAGGGGATTAAAACATAATCCTCTCTCTCTATAGCTGTAGTGGATTAATTTCGTATTCTCTCAGTGACTGGCTTGCTCCCTGAAGGCTACAACAAAAAGACTCAGTGCTCCTTAAACATGCTATGGAATTGCAAGTTGTAATTGGAGATTTCCAAAGGACAAGTGTAGAAATGAAACACCGCAAATACCGATTTTTTTTTCATTTTGTGCTTTCAGGAGAGAAAAAAATCTGTTAAGATTTTTTTAAACTTAGTTCGAACACCCCCTTTCCCGAAATCCCATAATGTGACTGCTATTTATTCTATTTATTTTGCTTTCTGGGTTTTTGGGTTTTTGGTTTTGGGTTTGTTTGGGTTTTTTTTTTTTAAATTTTTTTTCCAAAAAAAAAAAAAAACACGAAACACAAGAAAACCTTTTCTCATCTCGAAAGTACGATAATGCTTATTCCTTGTCGTATTGAGATGCCTCTGACATGTTTACTTTGCAACAAATCTAGGGTGTCATTTGAGTAGAATGCAGGGCAGATGCCAAGGTACCAGTCTGGGAGGAGCTCAGAGCCTTTTCTCGGGAGAAGCAGAAAGCCAGAAATCCCCGATTTCCCCTGCCTTCAGTAACGGGCTAAGAAGTGACTGTTCCCTTTCCCTCCACATTCACCCCTGCTTTTGCAGCTCTGCCCCCTCTTCCAGTCCGTGAGGGCACATCACCCCCTAACCGGGGTGCACCATTGTCTTCGCCTGAATGGCAGATTATAGGGTTTGGCCTTTTGACCATTAAATAGCGGTGGCTTTATTTTTATTTTAGCCACACAACACCAGGGAAAAGAGGTAATTGGATTAAATTGATGTTCTTCCTTCTGGGATTCAGCAAAGCCCACAAACGCCTCCTTAAAGTGATAGAATATCGGGTCGTTTCCAGGACGCGTCTTTCGAAGGCGCTTTTCTTCCCGCACAAAGGCCCGGAGTCCATCACCGTGCGCCGGGCCAAGTATGCCCGAGAAGGGCCAGAGGAGGGGTAGGACGCTCTTCTTGAGAGGGCAAGTGCTTCTGCAGGGCAGGGAACCGCTGGCTGCCCAGACCCCCCTTCTGTAAACACAAAGAAAGGGGGCCTGGGGAATAGAAACCCAAATCCACTTGTAATCGTACAAGAGAATCGGGCGTAATTACTTGAGCAACCTAGATGAAGATTGATGAGGCTTTAAAGCGGCGTTTCGGATCGATCACCCTGCCCTTTGGAGCCTGCAGCCGGGCTTCCCCGGCTCGGCTCGGCTCCTTTCCCACCGCCAAGGGAGGGAGAGAAGATGGAGGCGAGACTGGGAGAGCGGCAAGCAAGCCCGGCGCATGTGATTCCGATCAGCTGACTGGGGTCAAGAGGCTACCTCGGTTTATTAGGAGATGGAAAACAATAAAATGAAAGAAAATAGAGTTTGTATCAATATTATCCCGCCCGCCACGCTGGGCTGCTGAAAGCTGTCACTGAAACTGTGCGTTTTAGCTTCCCCCTGTACGCACAGTAATCTCTGGCTTCCTCTTCATTTACTTTGCAACGTAAATGACAAAATATTGTGCAATAAGGGCTCAAATTGGGTGTTACAGTAAAGTAAAGCATTAACAACATGACAGTTAGATGCGCCGATACAGGAGTAATTTGGCCTAAGTGAGTAATTTGAAGTGCTGCTTGCAAGAGCTGCTAGTGAAGTGTGCGGGCAGTGCCGGGGGAGGAGGAGAGGGCGCATCCGAGGCGTTGGTCCCGGTGCGAGCCGCAGCCCCGGGCTCGGCTCGGCCGCGCCAGCGCCCGCACGGCGCTGCTGGAGGGGCGAGCGGCCGGGGAAGGCAGCGGGAGGCTCACGCCTCTCTGCCCTCTGAGCCCTTATTCCAAGGGAGACTTTTCAGCTGCGTAAAACAGCCAAATCCTGTTTAGTGCCTCCTCAGAGGGTCAGTTTGCCAGTTTCTAAAAGGTGTATCAGTCAGGTGTTGTATCCAGCTTCTCAATACTGGAGTTTTATTGTTTATAGGTCAGATGCGTGTTTGTACATACATGTGGCTCTGTGTGTTTATGTATGTGTATACAAATTATTCCATAGGCTTTCCTGGTTAAATCTAGAAGAATATTTTATATATAATATTTTCTTCGAAGCAAGTGAGCTTCCTAAAAGCAGCCGCTGACAGCTTTAACAGAAGATTGCATTGATACTGAAGATAAAATGGTGAAAAAGCTGTCCTCTAGTTTTTTGTATTAAAGAAGAGTTGGTTTAGATTTTTTTTTCCTGAATTAAAATCTAACAATTTGTGTGGAGAAGGCTGCCTTTTACAATAAGTTTTCCTCACCCCATCTTTTCCATATGCCCGTGAAAGCGTCTCGTTAAGGAATATATTTGAGCGAAGTACTGTTACAGTAATTTGAAAAGGATAAGCGGCAGCGAGTTGAAACAAAAATGATCTTGCCGTAAATATATTTAACGATGCTTTTGTGTGCGTGGGGTGTTAAAGTGGGTTTTAAAAAAAAAGAGAAAAAAGAAAGAAAAAAGAAATCAAACAACTAAACAACACGTCCTCCCCCCGATATTTCGGGTTACTTTCCGACTCGAGGTCTGGATCCAGAGTTAAAAATAATGCCCTCAGGCCTCGCAGGGTCGGTGTGGAGAGCAGGGGCTGCGGGCTGCCCTGCTCTGCGCCCCCGGCCCGGCCCGGCCGCCGCGGGGACCCTGGGCTGCCGGATCGAAGCGGAGTGGAACGAACCGCCGCTATCGCACATAAACAGTGATAGTGTTAACGAGGAGCAAAAGGGCATGAAAAGAGAGGGGACCTTCTTCTAAGAGGCAGCTATTTTTCACCCTAACCCCTCTGAATTTCGCTGCTGTGATTTATCTCGCAACCCCGGAGCTCACAAACTGCCCCGGCTGCGGAGTTCAAAGCGCTGGCCGCGGGCAGGAGGGGAATGAACACGGCGTTTACAAACTGGGTTTACGAGGGGGCTCGCCGGGCGCTGGCTCGGCGGAGGGAAGGGCCACCGGGGATGGGCCGGCCGGGCGCCTCCAACCTGACGCCGCTGCCCTTGCCTTGCAGGCCCCGTGGTCCTCAGCACGCCGGCACAGCTCATCGCCCCCGTAGTGGTGGCCAAGGGGACGCTCTCCATCACCACCACAGAGATCTACTTCGAGGTGGATGAGGATGACTCGGCCTTCAAGAAGATCGACCCCAAGGTGAGTGCGCCGGGCGGGCGGGAGCGGTCCCGGTCCCCGGTCCCGGCACACGTGCGCCGGGGCCGCCCCCTCATTCCAAACTCCGCTCCCGGCTGCCGCTTTTCGC
>VZRX01005632.1:108086-146916 GCA_013398075.1 Notiomystis cincta | reverse complement strand
AGGCCCTTCACCATTTTTGTTGCACTCTTTTGGACACTCTTTAATAGTTTAATATCTTTTTGATATTGTGGCACCCAAACCAGCCCCCAGCACTCGAGGTGAGGCTGCCCCAGCTCAGAGCAGAGCAGGACAATCCCCTCCCTTGCACGGCTGGTGATGCTGTGCCTGATGCCCCCCAGGACAGGGTTGGCCCCCCTGGCTGCCAGGGCACTGCTGGCTCATGGTCAACTTGCCATCCACCAGGACCCTCAGGCCCCTTTCTGTGGCACTGCTTTCCCCAGTCTGTCCATGCATCCAGGATTGCCCCGTCCCAGCTGCAGAATCTGACACTTGACCTTGTTAAAACTCATGTGGTTGGTGGTTGCCGATGTGTCTAATTTTTCAAAGTCTCCCTGCAGGGCCTCTCTGCCATTGAGGAAGTCCCTCCCAGTCTAGTGTTGTTTGCAAACTTTCTTAGTGTTTCTTCGAGTCCTGCACCCAGGTCATGTCACAGTACAGTTCTTCTGCTTTGCATTTCATGTCCACATTCTGCTGCACAACAGATTCCAATTTGGTCAATGCATGTACTTCCCCTGTTCACCTCATAGGGTCAAAGGCAATGTGAGGACCTGGATTTACCTTTCCTTCCCTGCTCCATGTATGCTTTACATCACTGCACCTGAATAAGAAAGCCTTCTCTGATTTCACTTATTTTGACCCAGTTTCTGAGATAAAGTTGTGTTGTCAAGTACCCCTCCCTCACAAGGGCAGTCAGAGCACTTGGAAAAACAAAGGGATGGAACAAAGGGCTCATGTATTCCAAGTGAGTAGCCCTAGAGCACAGCTGGTAACGTTGCCACAGTGAATAGTGCTGTGATTCAGCTCCCTTATCCTCTGCATCCCGCAAAATGGAGTCATACTGGAAGTGCCCTCAGTCTGAATGTTAAGCAGGGCAAGAGCAGTTTTGCTGCTCTGGGGGGAGCACAAGTGGTGCCCAGCCTTTACAGGGCTCTGGAAAATGAGGGGCATCTCTGCTGAGTTGCTGCTTCCCCTCTCCTCCATCACCAAGCAGAAAAAATTGACCCTTGTCCTCACCTTCTGAACAGTTACTCTATGGGCAGTCAGTTATTCCTGATGTATTTTTAATTTTTATATCTATTTTTATTTGGTATTTCCTTTTATATCTATCTATCTATCTATCTATCTATCTATCTATCTATCTATCTATCTATCTATCTATCTATCTATCTATCTATCTACCTACCTACCTACCTACCTACCTACCTACCTACCTACCTACCTACCTACCTACACTTATATATAGGCAAACCCTGTACCCAAACCAAAGATGAAACACTCTCTTCTGGTATTCTTTTGACCATATCACCCATGAGGTTTTCAGACCTACATAACTACATAGATGTCTTCTGCAAGACTTGGGGTAGAAATAACAGCTTTATCCAGGCCCATTTCTGCTCTTCTTTCTGTATTGGCAGTAATAAATTTAAAGTTTCCTGCCCAATGGAAGTGACCTGAAGAGTCCAAGTATTTTGTGACATGAATTTCATGGACAGATGGTGTGACCCATCCATTGCTAGCTGGAGCTATCTGTAATTCATGCACCAGCCCTCAAAAAGTGACAGCTGGATGCTGCCCAGGATACCCATGGTAAATTCTTTATGGAAAATGCATAAACGTAACTAGACAAACCAGGGTATGAGTGGTGAGGATCCACCGTGGTGAATGTGGCAAAGGAGGAGGCAGAAACATCCTTCACTAGTACACCTACTGACTGTGTTCCTGGAAAAGCTTACAGGTTCTTAGGAAGGAAAAACCCAGAAGTTATTGCAGCCTCCTGAAGGAGAAGCTTCAGTTTATGCTGTTGGTTTCTCTTGAAATCTTCTTTTAACAGAGAAGAACATGAATTCCTGCCAATAAACAAAGCCAAATAGGGATGGATGAGAAGTCAGGGGTTGCCTAGATATTTGAAACATGACCAGAAAATTTTTATTTATAGCTCTTTGTCCTACATTACTTCACATGCCTTGAGCAGCTATTCCGTTAAATATGCCTTTCCACCTTCTCAGTGTTTTCCCAAGTGATTTGGAGTACATGTGGATTGTACTCAAGGGATTCTGTCAGTGACACCATCAAAAGCCAGTACAGACTCCTTTTAAATGTAATATTGTTAGTAGGAGGGAGAGCACTCACAAATGTTAGTGTATTCCCTGCATCCTCAGCTGGCAGGCAGAGGATGCAACTGTATACTTGATTTGATATATTTTTATGGGAGTTTTGTGCAATGTGCCAGTGGAATGAGAGACGAAGGCTGTCCTTAAAAAGTAAATTGAAGTGTGTGTTTAGCTTAATGACCACAAAGAAACATGCTGCAGCCTTTGTGTGGCTTCAAGTCATGATTTCCTGATCAGAGCAATTCTGGCAGCCATCTCCTCTTAGAGCTAAAGGTGTGAATCTGAGAGTAGAGAGCTCTGGTTTATAACAAGGTCATCTCATCTCTGTCACCAAAATTAATTTCAAGAAATAGATTCTCTCTTCAGGACACTTTGTCAAGTGATCTGAGATTTTGCCACATGATGTGTGACAAGAGCTCTAATATAATAGAGAAATTGAAGCAGCATTTTGATTCCCCAATACCAACATCCCTTTTTCCTCTAATGCTGATGCTCTTAAACAAATGAGGAAAGCTTAAGAATACTCATTAACTCATGAAAGTAAACAGCTGGCATATCCAGCTTAAACTGACGTGAGCAAGGCACACAAGGTTTTTTAAACATTTGGCCAGATTTTTCTCTACATAAGCAGAAACTAGTAAAAGGATAGGACATTCCTGTTTCTGATAAGAAGTGTCTTCAAAGGATCCTTAGGAATATCCTTAACTTTTTACAGAGGCTAGTTTTACACTAAGGGCAAAAAGTCTCTTTTAAGCAGAGCTCCCTGCCACTGTGCATTGCTTCCAGCTCCACAGACCTGTCCTGCCCCTGGTTCCCTGATAGACTGACTGCCAAACCAGGAATACCATTACTCAGTAGGTAACAACACTGGCAAAGTTTATCAACACCTGTAATGTAAAGAGATCATCCTCTGTGACTCAAACAACTAGTCAAAATGTAATACTTTGTAGTAACTTATTTCAACTAGATTAAATTTTTCAATCTGGAAAAGAAGCATTTAGGTATCTTTGATGGAATCCACCCTCTTGTAAGAAAACATGAAGTCTTAGCTTCTCCATCTAAGAAGGAAATAAGCAATAGGAGTCTGCTTCTTATTTCAAAGCTCCTTGACCAGAGACATCTCTTTGTCTACAGGCTACCTGTGAAAAAGACAGATGCTTTTTTCTTCCCATTTTTTTCCTTCTTTACATGAATCATCTGCTGGTGCCTAAGGATAAAGCTACCAGATTCCTTGTGCTGGGGTAGAAATGGAGGGAGAAGAGTAGAACAGAGAAGGAAGAAGAAAGGAAAGCACAGTTAGCACAGACCAAGCTGCAAAAATGTTACTGATCTAGCCAAAGGGAGAAAATTCAGAGAATCAGCTACAAGAAAATGAATAGAGCTGAGACAGACAACCACCCTCATGTCACTCCTTCTGCACTCTCTCTTTTTGTCACTCTTTATCACTAATGCAAACATCCATAAAAGAGACTCACACAAGTCTCAGTTCCCAGAAAATTCCTTGCCCTCCCTTCATGCATCCATCCCTTCCTTCCTGAACATAACACTTTGCATTGAACCTGAGAAATCACTGAAAAAGGAAGCTTTACCTTTTCAGAGACAAAAGTAATTAACATCCCCACCCCAAAAAAAGACAAAACTCCATCTATTTTATCAGCACTAGTCACAAGCATGCTTTTTACTCAAATAAAAATAATATTGAACTTAGTGTAAAGGGACCCAACTCTTTCAGAAAGTGGGAAGTGGCCTTATGGAAATCGGTAAGAGTTGATGGCAACTTCAGCATGATCCCTGTGTCATTCTGAAGACATGATGGCTTCTCCAGATTGCTCCAAATGCCTCAGCACTGGGTATTGCACTGAAGGATGCCAGAAGGCACCAGCATTGCCTCAGAGCTGTGCAAACCCTTAGGGAGCAACTGAAAAGCATCAGAATCACAGAATCACAGAATGGGGTGAGTTGGAAGGGACCTTTAAAGGTCAGCTAGTCCAAGCCCCTGGCAATGATCAGGGTCATCTTCACCTTGATCAGGTTGGTCAAATCCAGCCTGTCCTTGAGTGTTTCCAGGGATGAGGCATCCACAGTTTCTCTGGGCAACCTGTGCCAGTGTTTCACTACCCTCATCATAAAACAATTTCCTCCTTATGTCGGAATCGAATCTCAGTTGGAAGCCACTCCCCCTTGTCCTGTCACTTCATGCTCTCGTGAAAACTCCCTCTCCAGCTTTCTTGCTGGTCCACTTCAGGTACTGGAAGGCTCCTGGAGGTCTCCCTGAAGTCTTTTCTTCTCCAGGCTGAACCACAACCCTCTCAGCCTTTTCTCACAGGAGAGGTGCTCCATCCCTCTGATCATCTTGGTGTCCCTCCTCTGGACTCGCTCCAACAGGTCCATGTCCTCCCTTGTACCGGGGATCCCAGAGCTGGACACAGCTGGACACAGGTGGGGTCTCACCAGAATGGAGCAGAGGGGCAGAATCCCCTCCCTTTCCTGCTGGCCACACTGCTTGGGATGCAGCCCAGGGCACACTCTGGATGCAGTTTGGCTTTCTGGGCTGTGAGTGCACATTGCCAGGTCATGCCCATCTTTACATTCATCAAAGCTTCTCAGTTTGCAGATAGAGCTTTGATTTTGTCTATTATTGCATCTGATCCCTCTGCTCAAAGCTGATCAAAAAGGAATCTTAGTTTTCACGTTGTTACATGTGGGGCAGCTTTGGCTATTTGGTAACTTTATTGCCAGGATATTTGAAGGCTCAGAACACACTCTACAAACATACAGGCTTTTCCTAAAGAATGCCTAATGATATTTATTTATTTATTTATTGTATCTTGAAATCTTTCAATATTACTTGCAAATTCCAGTCTGTGTTCATGATATGCAACAAAAACAACTGCTTTATGTTGTGCTAGGCAAGATTTGAAAGAGGCATCTGGTTTGTATTTTTGATGTAATATAGAAATGTTGAGATTGGTACAAATTAATTGTCCAGCTGGATGAGAAAGTCATCTAATTCTGTGTCCTGATGGCTCAGAGAAGAGAGTCAGAATCTTGTCCTGGGGACCAGAATGATTCAGGTTGGAATGGAAATGATCTCATTCAACCCTTTGCTCAAAAAAAGATCATCTGGGACATTAGATCAGATTCCTCAGGGCATTGTCCTCCTGAATTCCAAATACCTGAAAAGGTGGACACTTCACCACCCCTCTGGGTGGAACACAGCCTGTTCCAGTGCTTAGTTACCCTCTGGCAGTTTCCCCTTTTCCTTATGTCCAACGAGTAGCATGATTGCTGGCTCTTGTTTTCTTTATGAGAAGCTCTGAGAGAGGCCTGCATTGGTGAGCAGTGAATAAGACCAGTTCAAAAAGAATGAGAAGAATGGTTACATTTCCCCACTTTGTGTCTCAAGGTGACATTTCAGTGTTTTATCCTCACAGAATCTCCCCCCAAGCAGAGGTCTCCCATGAGCTGCCTACAGCAGTGCCCAAATCTCACCACCATGTTGGTATTCTCCATCTAAAATTCCAGTGTTTGAAGAGTTTTATCTTCTCCTACCACTTCTCTTTCCTTTGTGTTGACTGTGGAGGGCCATTTGTCATGGAATCCTCCATTTACTTGTCTTTCATTAGGTTCTTCTTCATTCAACTCCACAAATCTTGCTAACTCACTGTTCACATCCCCTTTCCAAATGTCCATGTATGTAATATTTTACAGAGATTACCTGCTGAAGCTTAATGTTTGTAAACATTTTGATGTTTCTAATCTCTTGCCACCCTGAAAATTGATTTCTCAGTCCTACCCTGCTTGTTGTATCATGGCCATGTTTGTAGCCATAAGAAAATTCTGCATTTTTAAAGCTGCCAAGAAAGGACTTCCTGAAAGGTTTTTGAATGATTGATTGTATTATGTCATCCTTTATATNATATATATATATATTTAATAAATATTGAATATAGGGTATGCATTGATGTTTCCCATGTGTTACATAGTATGACATAATTTCATTTGCACCCCTTCAGTGTCCATTTTATGCCCTTTCCAAACTCTTGTGCACAAGCCAACTGGGCCTGTTGGAACAGGCCACTCTTTTATGTGCCACATTGGTTTGGTACCTCCTATTTTGTTCACCAGTTTGTTCTGGTACTTCCCTTCCTTACAAGACTTCACCATCATCACCAAGCCCAGAACTGGTGTCTCCTCAATACTGTCTGCAGAGGTGGGTGCTGCAAGGAACTCCCATTGCTCGCCCAGCAATGGCCTCAAGTGCTCCCTTCAAGCACCAGAGAGAGCTGCTCCTGCATGGACACACTTCCCTCAGGAGCTGGAGCCAGTAAGTGCATCAGTGCTTCATCACGGTGCTCAGTCCTGGAAAGCAGCAGTTCCAGGGCTGTGCATACACACAATTCCCCAGGGGCATTTTTTTCCTTTTAACATCAGATGTTTGACCTTCAAAATCCTTCCACATTCCTCTCACCCACAGCCAGCTGCAATATTTTAGATTGCTGATTATTCCTAATGTTGCAGGATTCCTCTGTCTCCCAGAGATCTTTCCCAGCTTCCCAAGTTTCTCCTAGTGCTTATGCTCTGCCCTCCCACTTCCCATCCTGTTCATCTCTTCTACCTGAAGCTTCCCCTGCCTCACAGCCTCCCTGGGGGCTCACTGCCCATGCCACCTCCCTGCTAGGAAGCCCTTTGTGAATGGATGCATCCTCCTGGGAAGAAGCAGGCATGCAGCATTTAAGAGCACAGCCACAGCCAGGCCACACAAGCTTTTCCCCTGTGCCAGGAAAGCACTGCGGGGGCGCAGCGCTTGCGGAAACGAGAGGCTTTCACTTGGCATTTGCGATGGTTCCGCTCTCCTGCCTCTGAGGAAGCACTGCTCGGGCACACTGCTCTACTCAGGGCTTCTTCAGCACCCTGGGCTCCTCCAGACACATCCTACATCCTCCAGGGGTGCAGGGACCAGAGGTTTTGAACAGTTTCTTGAACAAGGTCATGCCCCTCTGAAGAGCATTGACACAACGTGAGCTTGTGAAGCTGCTCTCAGAGGCTGCCTCTGCTTTGGCTTTCTTTGGCAGGTTGTTCCTGGGCATCCCTTCCCTGTGCCTTACATGACTGCAACTTGGTGCTGGTAGCACACATCTTCCAGGCAGAAGGGGGTGAGCAGCTCTAGAGCCAGAGCAGGTCTCTCTGTCAGAGACCTTCGATCCCAGTCAGGGGTCTGGAGGCAAATACAGTGATTTCCAGTAATGACAATTCATTTGTTGAGTTCTTGTTCTCAGATCTTAGAAAACAGTAGTTGGCATCTGTGCTTGGTGCAACCAGCCATAAACACAAATGTTGTCCTTACCAGCTGTTTCAGAGCTTTTTTATTTTTCTTATGACTAGCATCTGCTGTTTCATTCTCTCACAGCAGGGCTCCTCTATTGGCAGTTTCAGCAGTGAGCCCGACAAAAGTTATCGTCCGTATATTCCCTCTCTAAATCAATGGTAATTTGTTGGAAATCACTCATCTCCTACTGAGACCTCTCTGTCATCCTATGTATTGTGCTTTTTCTCTTTTTGTGTGTGTGTGTGTGTGTGTTAAAACACATCTACAATATTTCAGGAAAACACAGTATTTCAGTACAGCTGTATAAAGTATTATGCCATGCACCTCTCCAGGATTGGGGTAGAGTGGCTGGAAAGCTGCTCCTTGGAAAAGGACCTGGAGGTGCTGGTTCACAGCCAGCTGAACATGAGCCAGCATGCACCCAGGTGGCCTGTATCAGAAACAGTGTGGCCAGCAGGACCAGGGCAGTGATTGTCCCCCTGTGTTCGGCACCGGTGAGGCCACACCTCGAGTGCTGCATCCAGTTCTGGGCCTCTCGCTGCAAGGAGGTGCTGAAGCATGTCCAGAAAAAGGTGAAGAAACTGGTGAAAGGTCTGGAGCACAAGTCCTGTGAGGAGNGGTCCCTTCCAATCCAGGCCATTCCATAATTCTGTGAAATAATAGGTGACATGTTATTATGTAATTCCATATCACATAGTATATTATATAATTATACTAATATGCATATATTATACACTCTCTGTTATATAAACCTATAACAACATACAGACAGAGTATATTGTGTATGTAATATAATTCATAATATAAAATACATATAGTTTATCAATAACCAGTAAAATTTTAAAATAATAAAGTATAAATAAATATAAACATTTAACACAAATTAAATCAATTAAGGTAATCTGAGTGTATATATATATATATTTAATAAATATTGAATATAGGGTATGCATTGATGTTTCCCATGTGTTACATAGTATGACATAATTTCATTTGCACCCCTTCAGTGTCCATTTTATGCCCTTTCCAAACTCTTGTGCACAAGCCAACTGGGCCTGTTGGAACAGGCCACTCTTTTATGTGCCACATTGGTTTGGTACCTCCTATTTTGTTCACCAGTTTGTTCTGGTACTTCCCTTCCTTACAAGACTTCACCATCATCACCAAGCCCAGAACTGGTGTCTCCTCAATACTGTCTGCAGAGGTGGGTGCTGCAAGGAACTCCCATTGCTCGCCCAGCAATGGCCTCAAGTGCTCCCTTCAAGCACCAGAGAGAGCTGCTCCTGCATGGACACACTTCCCTCAGGAGCTGGAGCCAGTAAGTGCATCAGTGCTTCATCACGGTGCTCAGTCCTGGAAAGCAGCAGTTCCAGGGCTGTGCATACACACAATTCCCCAGGGGCATTTTTTTCCTTTTAACATCAGATGTTTGACCTTCAAAATCCTTCCACATTCCTCTCACCCACAGCCAGCTGCAATATTTTAGATTGCTGATTATTCCTAATGTTGCAGGATTCCTCTGTCTCCCAGAGATCTTTCCCAGCTTCCCAAGTTTCTCCTAGTGCTTATGCTCTGCCCTCCCACTTCCCATCCTGTTCATCTCTTCTACCTGAAGCTTCCCCTGCCTCACAGCCTCCCTGGGGGCTCACTGCCCATGCCACCTCCCTGCTAGGAAGCCCTTTGTGAATGGATGCATCCTCCTGGGAAGAAGCAGGCATGCAGCATTTAAGAGCACAGCCACAGCCAGGCCACACAAGCTTTTCCCCTGTGCCAGGAAAGCACTGCGGGGGCGCAGCGCTTGCGGAAACGAGAGGCTTTCACTTGGCATTTGCGATGGTTCCGCTCTCCTGCCTCTGAGGAAGCACTGCTCGGGCACACTGCTCTACTCAGGGCTTCTTCAGCACCCTGGGCTCCTCCAGACACATCCTACATCCTCCAGGGGTGCAGGGACCAGAGGTTTTGAACAGTTTCTTGAACAAGGTCATGCCCCTCTGAAGAGCATTGACACAACGTGAGCTTGTGAAGCTGCTCTCAGAGGCTGCCTCTGCTTTGGCTTTCTTTGGCAGGTTGTTCCTGGGCATCCCTTCCCTGTGCCTTACATGACTGCAACTTGGTGCTGGTAGCACACATCTTCCAGGCAGAAGGGGGTGAGCAGCTCTAGAGCCAGAGCAGGTCTCTCTGTCAGAGACCTTCGATCCCAGTCAGGGGTCTGGAGGCAAATACAGTGATTTCCAGTAATGACAATTCATTTGTTGAGTTCTTGTTCTCAGATCTTAGAAAACAGTAGTTGGCATCTGTGCTTGGTGCAACCAGCCATAAACACAAATGTTGTCCTTACCAGCTGTTTCAGAGCTTTTTTATTTTTCTTATGACTAGCATCTGCTGTTTCATTCTCTCACAGCAGGGCTCCTCTATTGGCAGTTTCAGCAGTGAGCCCGACAAAAGTTATCGTCCGTATATTCCCTCTCTAAATCAATGGTAATTTGTTGGAAATCACTCATCTCCTACTGAGACCTCTCTGTCATCCTATGTATTGTGCTTTTGCTCTTTTTGTGTGTGTGTGTGTGTGTGTTAAAACACATCTACAATATTTCAGGAAAACACAGTATTTCAGTACAGCTGTATAAAGTATTATGCCATGCACCTCTCCAGGATTGGGGTAGAGTGGCTGGAAAGCTGCTCCTTGGAAAAGGACCTGGAGGTGCTGGTTCACAGCCAGCTGAACATGAGCCAGCATGCACCCAGGTGGCCTGTATCAGAAACAGTGTGGCCAGCAGGACCAGGGCAGTGATTGTCCCCCTGTGTTCGGCACCGGTGAGGCCACACCTCGAGTGCTGCATCCAGTTCTGGGCCTCTCGCTGCAAGGAGGTGCTGAAGCATGTCCAGAAAAAGGTGAAGAAACTGGTGAAAGGTCTGGAGCACAAGTCCTGTGAGGAGTAGCTGAGGGAGCTGGGGTTGTTTAGCCTGAAGAAAAGGAGGCTTGGGGGGACCTAATCACTCTCTACAACTATCTGAAAGGAGATTGTAGTGAGGTGAGGGTCAGCCCCTTCTCCCAAGTAACAAGTGGTAGGGCAAGAAGAAATGGCCTCAAGTTTTCTAGGGAAGGTTTAGATTGAATATTAGAAAAAATTTCTTCACTGAAGGAATTGCCAAGCATTGAAATGGACTGCCCAGAGAAGTGGTGGGGTCACTGTTCTTAGAAGTGTTCGAAAGGAATGTGGATGTGGCACCTGGAGACATGGTTTAGTGGTGAATACGTGGTGTGGGTGCTGGGTTGTCAGCTGGACTCAGCTGTAGAAGAGGTCTTTTCCAGCCTGAATTATTCCATGCTTCTATGAAACAGTCAGCTGCCTGGGGGTTTTCCCATATTTTGCTGTATGGCCTCCATGCAGGAGCAGCTGCCCAGCAAGGCAGCCCATCCTGGGGCATTCCCTAGACCCTGAGCAGCCAGGGAGGTTGGCCCTTCATGGTGCAGGAGGCTCACTGCACCACCTCCCCAGGTCCCCTCCAGCCCAGCCTGTTCTTTGTTTGCACGGTCCTGCACGCTCGGTTTAGCGGACAGAGCTGATTTGAAACACAATCTTGTTTGCTTCAAGAGCACAGCCCGGAAATTAATCTAGAGGGACGGAAAATGACATCAGTTTTTGGTAGACGGCTGGTGTGCTACAAAGAATATATCAGGGAAATACCCTGTTTCATCATGTTTACCTTTTCAGATTAAATCTGATTTAATGTGCTTTTCTATAAACTTCAGGAAAGAATCAGGCTGAGTTCGGCTTTCCTTTCCTGTAGTTCACGGAGGTCAACAGCATCACCCTGTTATCACAGCCCTGTACCAAGGCAGCCTGGAGTACAAAATGTTAATGACATTCCCTCTGTTCAGACACATCATTTATATTACATTATCCCTCCTATTTCTTCTCCAGCACAGTCTCTGTAATAGCATGATCAGCGATTTCATATTATTTTAATCCTGCAAACCCTTTTTTATGACATCAGTTCTTAACAAAGTGTGTCACTTCCATGACCTGTTGCAATTTGTCACAGGAAGGAAAACATTAAGGAATTAGTTCTTTTTTGAGGCATTTGAGTGAGGCATTATGTGAGTTTTCCAAACACTGGATGCAAATTCAAATCCTGTTTGGATGTGAAAAGCAGAATAACTGGATTTTCCATAGGAATCAAATAAATTGTTCATCATTTGTGGTGACCGCTTTTGTTATTTGACACACATTTTCTAGGTTTCTCTTTCTCTTCCCTTTTTTGCCAGTGTTGCTTGAGAAGGCTTTGATTAAAAAATAAAACAATACAAAACAAAATAAAATGCCAAAACCCAACCAAAATCAGCCCATCAAACAACTTTTTCTATCAGAAAGAAAACTCAGATTGGCTAATATCAGAAGCAATTCAGCTAAACACAGAAGTCCCACCCATAGGGAAGTACAGGTCAGTTGCTCAGTCGCCTTAATGTTGTCTCCCACTGTCTTTAAGATGTTCCAGAGCACCAGAAATATCTCCATGGGACTGGCTGACATCCTGTGTGACCTACAGGAGACCATCAGCACACACAGGTATTACTGCTCTCCGCAGAACGCTTCTTTTTGAGACAGTTGAACCCCTTGCCTGCTATCAACACCTTCCACCAGTATTTCTTCCCTAAAGAGGCACCTCCCAACTTCCTTGGAACATCCTGTATTCCCACCAGGACAAGTGCCTCACAGCTGTCATTCCTCTTCTACAGGCACTTCCTTTCTGAGATAATGAAGAAAGTGAATCTCCTGCACCATCTGATTTTACCACACCAATAAAAGCAGTGTCCTACATCCCCCTGGTCAAAGCTCAGGCCTGGGCTGCTGCTTGTTTCGGTGGGTGGCCATCTCTCAACCAAAACTGAAGGGGGCATGGGTTTTCCTGTGCTGTCTAGTAACCAGATAACCATGACTTCATTTAATTATTTTTTTTTTTTGAGGGAATAAAAATGTTCTAAACCTGCTCAGATCTGCCCTTTCTATCTGAAATTCACAGTCATTATGTACAACTCATCCTCTGCCTCTAGAGACAACGTAACATTTACAGCTGAACATATGACTTAATGAAAACGAGAACAATTCAGATCTGTAGATGTCTCTCATTATTCATGTGCTGCAGCTCTCCTCAGCCAGCAATGCAGCATTTTGGAACACAGGACACAATTCCCCAGCCTTGTACCTCAGCAGTGTTCCTGAAGTAACAGTGGTGGTACAAAATACCGCACAGGAGGCTCACTTCTATCACAGCAATCTAACATTAACAACTTCATCAACAGTTTCAATTCTTCTGTCCTCTGATTTATGACACAGTCGAAAGAACCATGAAGTTATTCCTCCTGCATTTTAACAGATTCCACTGAATCAGCTTGAATAACAGAAAGCAAAAGGCACTGGCAATAGCAACCTACTGTACATAGTCAGTAACTGCGTTGTTAGACCACTGCAGGCTGGTTTAACTCCAGTTAGGTGCAGGTGCTTCCCTAATCACTAAATGCAATATTTCCATGTCTGAAGAGCCACAGGGTGGGTGAAGGTGAACTCAGCAAAAAGTCCCAGGGTGCTGTAGCTGCCTGTGCTTGGCTGAAGGCATTCACCTGGGAAGTGATCCTGGAATCAGAAAAGGACTAAGGTTTGAATCAGCTCTGGAGGGGAGCTGGTCCAACCCCCTTCTCATGGCAGAGCTGGCTTCCTGGCTAGGTCAGCTTGTTCAGGGCCTCACACAGACAATTTTTGAAGATCTCCAAGGATGCCATATCTCTCTCTCTGGGCCACTTGCCCCAGTGCTCAGCTCCTTTTGTGGGGAGTAATTTTTTCTTCATGTCCCATTGAAGCCTCCCTTGCTGCACCTTTGTATCCTTTGTTGTGAGTCACATCACTTTGCCCTGAGAAGTGCCTTTGCAAAATGAGATTCAGCTTAGCTAGAGAATTTCAGGATAACAAGATATCATTCTCTGCCATTTGTTCTTACCTTGTTGAATGGCCCAAAGAAAATGCTGATAAATATATTCAAGAAAAAAGGATCAGCAGATGATTTCAAGCTCAGCTGCCTATTATCTCTTTTGAACCTGCATTCTCTATCCAGTAACTGATATATCTAAAATGATGACCTAGCCCTGTAAGAAAAATGAGGCTGTTCATGCACATAATATCAATGAATGTTCTTTCTCTTAGGGACCAGAGGAAGAACAAGATAGAGAGTAATGAAGTAAATTACACCAAACTAAATCAGACAACTTCACAAATATAGATAAGCCTGATAAACTTCATCAAAGGATACCTAGAGAAGTAGCTTTCACTGATTCAGAAGACTTAGCAGTCATCTGAAAAACTGAGTATGGGAGATTAGAAAAGAGCAGATGTCTTTAAAAGGCTGAGAGATGCTGGCAAATAATGGAACAATCAGCTTAACTTCAAGGCTGTCAATCTGCCACCCTTCACAAGCTCTACAGTATATTCACCAATAAAAAATATAAATCCAGATAACCTAAGCTGATTTTGCAGCAATGAATTTTAACATGACCATAAAGTATATTACTAAAGTGTAAAAGAAAAATATTTCTAAGGTGAAGACCATTTCAGATCAGCTGTGTGCACTTGTATATTCCAACTGAAAGTTAGGAAATTAAAGATAGAAAAAAATCCAAGTTTTCTATGGGGTAAAATGGCTTTAAAAGTAATTTGGGACACATTACACAGACATTTTTAGTATTTCATGCTGTTTCCAACTCCTTCCTCACTGCCCTGAATTATCAGCTGAAACACAGTTGGACAGTGTACCAGACTAAGAGCTGCCCAGGGAGATATCCAGGCCTACAAGGGCAAGAAATCCTGGTAACACAATGCACAGGGTATCACCTTTTTGCACAAGTTAGTTGGTGAATCTGGATTCTGAGAAACCATAGAGGAGTTTAGAGGGTGCTTCTCAAGACCCTCCTTAGTAGTTTTCTAGGTTGATGAGCCCTGGAAAAGGTTCAGGGGAAACTGTCAGAAGATTGATTGCTGTGTTCCTAAGGACACTTTTTTCCCCCTTCAATAAGCTGGTATTTTACAGACAACAAGCATTCTATGAGAGTATTTTGTGGACATTAATATGTTAAATATTAGAAAGAAAATACTAGTCTCTTTGGGCTTGGTCATCCTTCTCATCAGTATTTTGATATGAAATTCCTTTCCTGTGACCATCCTAGGATCCCTTCAGAGCTACTAAGGACCTGCAGACTCCCAGAAAACTATTCTGTGTGGGATGCAATTCAGTCAGTAACTACTGGTTCAGTTCCAGCTTCAAAGAATTGCAGAAGGACCTTACAAGACCAAGGTAACCGAGTGATGAAACAACAAAGAAATCTCAATGCAGACAAAAATTATTTATGTGGGGAAAAATAATGGTACCAGCACATGTAAAACCCACCAGGTTCTCCACTGTTGCTCAGAACATAATAATGAGGTTATGAGAAGCAATTCCAGTGAAACCTTAGCTTGATACTTAGTAGCATGAAGAATCACCAAGCAGAGTATTGGAGGACCAAACAGTGAGCACACGCTTCCACAAATGCCACATCCTAAGTGCCACATGCAGTTCCTCTCCCTAGAAAAGGACATAAAAACTGAGAAAAGTTCAGAAACATTTGATAAAGATGATGAAAGACCTGGGGTAGTCTCCATAGAGGGAAGAAAAAAGTTAGCTAGGACCCTTCACCTCGGGAAAAAAGATGACTGATAAGGGATATGACAGAAGACAATAAAATCTCAAGTGTCCTGAAGGAACCACTCAGCAATCAGTTGCTTGTTGCTTTTGATGCAAGTGGGGATCATTGAACAAAAGTATTAGGTGCTAAAATAATACTTCACACAATAGCAGGTAGGATTTTGGGACTCCCTGCTATGGGATGTCATGAGAGCTAAAAGTTCACATGGTCTTAGGGAGAAAATTTATGGAGGACAAATTCATAAAGGACCATTAAACCCAAAGACATGATCTCTGGTCCAAGAAACCCCTGGAGTCTGGAAGAATATTCTGGGCTAGGATCATTGTGTATTTACCCCATTCTTACATAAATGGTAAGAATTGTTTTGGCCACCACTCATATTGATTTTCCCTTTGAGAACAGGCAAAAGTCCATTGTTGTTAACACACCTGAAAGCATTTGAGCTACACAAAAAAGAGAACTAAGCAGAAATCTGTAATTTCAAGGAATTACAAACAGAAAACACAAAGAGAGAGGCAAAACATCAGGAATACAAGAAGGCATTCAAGTGAGGCAGGTGTGTATGGACATGTTCCCAAGTGATGGTTTGGTGACAAAATGACTGGAGTTATCCATCCTGACAAAACTACACATGGGTAAGTAATTTAAAGAAAAAAATTGGCTTCTTAGGCAAGCAGCTATGTAGCCAACAGCTTGCTTAAATGTTAACTGAGCAGAAATATTGAGTGCCAAAGACACTTAAATTTGTAACACAAGCAGCCACACCCTAGAAGAAAACCAGATTTTAGTCAAAAACCAGCACTTAATAAACGCAGAGCAATAAATTAACCCGCAATACAAGCGTGTATCTGGTTCAAGGGCGAGCCCCAGGCGCTGCAAATCGCGCTGGAGGGACAGGGCTGCGGGCAGGGCACGGACCCGGTGGGCGTGCGACNCGCGCCGCTTGCCTGCGGGTTGTTTACAGCGCTCGTCCCGGGCACGGAGCCGGGAGAGACAGCGGGCCGAGCTCAGCGCCGGCGGCGCTGCAGCACGAGCGCGCCACCGATTGCTCGCCGCGATGGAGTTCTCCCGCTGGAAGAAAGAAACGCTCCGATTTTCCTTCGCCGCGGCTTCAGAAAGGGGGTGTTACACGAGCTGAATGGCTTTCTTTTACTGTTAAATCTAAATTTGAAATTCACGGGCAGGAATTTTTCATGGGGTGTGTATACTTTGAGAAGCTTCAGTGACTTTTAATAGGATTCAACCTTTAAGGAAAAAAATAAACTACCTCAGTGGCATTAGGCTATGGTATATTAATTTTGCAGCAAACTAAAGAAAATTCTAACAAATTTCCAAAAGTAACAAATAATTAACATCAGGTAAATTTTGAAGACAAGCATCCCGTGTGGAATGTGTTCCCTTTGTTCTCTCCTTAGCTTTCTAGGCTTTTCAGTCAATAGATTAAGGATCCAGCAGTTATTCCTGAGGACTTCTCTCAGCAGCACATCAACAATTGACTTAGATGCATGAATTTTTTTCTGTTTTCCCCTCTATCAGATATAAACCCCCCTGCTATCAATGCAAACATCTACAGCCCTGTTTTTCTAAATCCAGCAGTGCTAACTAGAGAAATCTCACAAAATTTAATAGGGACTACTTAGAGCACAGACTTCATAATTTGTGTTCAAGCTTAACGTGATGCTTATCACTTTTCTTTTGTCTTACTTTCAAATTATTTGCAGCAACCACTCGGGCAGAGGTTCAGCCAGCTGAGCATCAGAGCCGCAGAGAGCTCAGCAGAGACAGACAAACAGAACACACCCATTTCATTGGGCTCCCAGCCTGGCAAACTGGGACAGTGCTTTCAGCCACTACCTACACAATTTTGTGCATCTTCCTTTCTGGCTATCAAGGCGAGATCAGCTGGGACAGAGCAATTGGTGTAAGGAAACCTGCAGTATTATAAAAAAAAATACAATAAATCTGCAACCTCTGTATTTGCTTGGAGATAGAGAGTGAAACTGCTAAACAGCACAAGAAAATTAGACCCCGTTTCTTAGCTGAAATCTCCCACTTGCACTTGACAGCAAAAAAATACACCTCCAAAAAGCCAAGAGCAAAGCAAAATTTCATAGATAACACAGGAAAATGGGACTACTGAGAGGATTTAAAATGATGGGCTCTTATTCTATTACAAGTCTAAGTTATACACAATTTCAGTCAGTTTATGATCCAAGAACCTACTTTTCTTTAGCTGCCAGATAAAAGCTTCCTACTCTCATTTTAGTCTGCCAGTCATATGGACAGTCAAAAAAACCTAATCAGGACAGTTCATTTTCTATAGTTTGCTTTCTGCTGGATTGTCTATATCAACAAGTATTCCTCTCAGCTTATCCTGTCAAACTTGTGTGCTTAGCAGAGTCACCGACTGAAAAGAAGCTAGAGCTGCTCCTCAGGAACATCAGTAGATACAGTAACAGCAGGCATAATTAAAAACAAATTTTAGCTTCACATTTTTGACCTTTTTATAATTTATGGAGCTCATCAGAGCATAAAGATTACATGGATTCAAATTATCCTCAGGGCCGAGTACTGCAGCCTACAATGACGACATGTAAGTGACACTGATCTTTCCACCCTTCCTCCATTTCAAGTGCCCAATGTGCCAGAATAAATGCAAAGATATGAAAACCAATGTTATGTTTCTTGCCTGAAGTTTCAAGTTGTGAAATCTTTTTCCTCATACACTTTAAGAATTAAAAATTGTACTTTGCACACATCTCCGCTCCAAAGAAAATCCTGCTATGCTGCTCTTCAGCCTAAGGAGCTGCCAGAGCAGAAGCTGTCCCATCACAGCTTTCACTCACAGAACAAACTCAAACCTTAGCAAAATACAAGGGCAAGAGCTGATTTTTTATTAACCTATTTTATGGACTCTCGAGAGGAAAATGAGTCCTGTCAATGGTTCCTCACTGCATGAGACTAATATCTCATCAGAGGACATGGCTTTATTTCACTTTTATGCCTATCCCTCAAGAATTCTCCCTTTGATGAAGTAGTTCAAGGGCAGACATCAAAAAGTCTGTTGTAGCAAGGTACAGCAAATGGATCCAAGCCACTTAAGACTTCATCAATAAAAATACACGTGGCAAAATTCCGCTTGACAAGCACAACAAATATTTGCATCGCTGTGGTCCTAGAGGAGGACAATACCTTGTACTGCTGGTCACTTTCCTTTCAGATCAACTTGGCAGAAGTACAGAGTACTGATGAACCTAAGCCACAAAGGATGGAGTGTATATTCTAAGTTTCTGAGGAAGCCAACTTTTTTTAAAGTCAGATTAAATAAATTACCTTTCTAGACCTAAATAACCTGTTAAACATCTATTGTGCAACAACACTATGCTTTTTTAAAACTATTATTGCAGCTATAAACAAGTTATCTTACAAAAATTAGAGATGACTCCCACTTGAAGAACTGGCAGAGGAACAGATGACCACAGCATATTTGAGTCACAGTCACAGACTCTTCCCAGGCACATTTCAAGACAGGAGTCTGAGGCACACTCAGCACACCTGAAGATCTAGTTAACAGTATTTACTAGCTGGGTCTGGCTGAAGAACCACAGACATCAGTCTCTGGTAAAGTGCATTCTGCTTTTTTTCCCAGGATGCTGGAGATTGTTTCCTTTTGAATAACCATTCACCAGGTTGTCAGTCAGATATCCTGTATGTGCATTTGTATGGATACTCACACTGAGTCTCCCACCCTTTAAAGAATCTGCAGTTATCAACAGTAATCAGATCAGGTGGTAGGTGGGGTAAACAATCAGAGGAGAAAAAATGTTTTTGAAATCTATGTGCTTTGAATGGAACCCCAGATTCTTCTTCTGAAGGAATTTTTGACCAGTTACACACGTGCAGTGCATTTGTGCATACCATTGCTCCATTAAAAATACAGGCTTTAGATTTTACTGGTGCCTGGTCTGTTGCCAGCAACAGACACACAAACCCACCAATAAAAGGGAGCTTCAAATGGTGAAAAGAAGACACACTTGAAGAGAAATCTCTTTATAGCTTTCATTTAAAATATAAAATAGGTGAAACTTTAAAAGAGGAACATCCCATTCCAACCAAGATTTTAAAATACAGTTTCATGCTAAAAGCAAAAGTCTGGATGTGAGCCTCATGGAAGCTGCCAAGCAATACAGAAAGAAACCTAATCTTTCACATTACTCGCATCCGTGTCTTTGCTTTCCTGGCTTACAGGAGTGTTGGCATTTTTACCAGATGGATCTAAATCCTCAATTTTATTTTCTATTTCCATAGCACTGCTTTCCACAGGACTCTGGGAAGATTCTTCACCTATTTCTGCTTCCATTTTTGTGACTAAATCATGTTCTTTATCTTCCACATCCATTCCTTCCTCTGTTTGCATCAGTCTGTGTTGAACTTCTTCCTCGGTTTTGTTTTCCAATTCCTCCTCTTTCCTCTTTGCTTTAAACACTTCAACTCCCATCATCCTCAGGTAATGAAGTCTCTCATTCTTGGGCACAAAGGCACGGAGTGATGTCTTTCCTTGCCAACCACACAGCACTATTGGACACTGAAGATCATGAGGTTTTCTACAAACAAGCAATTAAGTTCAGTCAATTATGAGAAAGTTCATCTTCAAAACTTCATTTTATAGCCATACACCAATTCAGTTCTAACACTGAATGCATTTTGTAACTATTCACAGAAGATGAAGGTACATTGTTCTTAACTTCAACATCTACACAGGTACCTGCTTGTCTACAAGCAAGCAAGCCAAAAAGCCAAAAACTCAATGCTATTAAGTTTCTGCAACAAGCAAAATAACTTTCTGGCTCTGATTTCAAAACGAATACAAGGAACAGCAAAATAAAAGCTTACATTAAAAAAATTCTCAAGAGTTTTGTCCACAAAAGTTACTCTGCCCACAAAAAGGAACAATAAAAAGTAACTTTATCCATTCCAAATGCTGGACTTTACAGGGAAACAAACAAATCAATCACATGCAGTGAACTGCTGATCTCTGGCACAACTACAAGCTCTCTTTTATGAAGCTAAATTCTATGCTTGTTTTAAGAATTCACAGAGAAGACAGCTTCTTTCCCTGCCATATTCTCTGTATCCTATACGGCTTTACTGTTTCTCTCACTGCATTTCTATGCCTCTACTTCTGTTTTTGCTGAGTGAAAATCAATTCTTGTCCAGGTCTTGAAAGTGCATAAATGGAAAGCAACACATCTACTTACTCGGGGTCTGGGTCGTACTTCAGAACTATACTTCCCATCGCTACAGGGAAGGGGGAACAAAAACAAAACAGATGTGTTACTTGGTACAATGATACAATGATTGTCATCTGAAAATGTTCAAGAAAACAAGTTTTTAGAGAACCACACAGCATGACATGGTTAGCAGTTATCTACATCAGTACACTGAACTACAGACAATACCAGATTTTATTCTCTTTTTTTTTTCAAAGCAAAGTATTTATACAGTTACAGAAGCAATTGCCAACATTGCCTCCTCCAAAATCCCAAACAAACAAATTAAAATACAAAACCCACACAGGGGATTAACTTTATGTGAATTAGATTAACTCAGTGAATCTAGCAAGGAACTTTTACCTAATTAAAATGAACATAAGACTATGCCAGACCAAACTTCAGACCATTTTTTCCTTCCCATTTTGTCTCATCAAATATGAAAATACAAGGATCAGCAGTGAATTGGAAATAAAACAAAAGCCTGAAAACAAATTTTCATTTCTTGAAGCATTCAGTGTAGAAGAAATAAATTTTAATACGAGTGGACATTGCTCCCCATATGTAAGAAAATCAAATCTGAGTAACTATATTTGATATATAAGGTCATGACAAACAATTGCAGATGACAAACAGTTTCAGCTGGAGCACTAACAGGCGGAAAAAACAGAAGCATATATATAATCTTTGTTCTTCACATATTTTAAATGCTGCCTCACAGCACTGCTTTGCAGAAGTCATAAGTTTGGCAACTCTTCTGTTCTCTGAAGCTCAAAAACCTTAAAGGCTGCAATCAGAAAGGACTACAATTTCTAGCAGCACACTGGCATTCAGTAACACTTACTTACCTAACAAGTATATTTAAGATAAATTTCGTCAACATTTCTAGCAAACACAGTTCATGCTACAGGATTTTCATAGTCTTCTGTGCAAAGTATAAAAATAATTTTGTGACAGCAAAATTAGAAGGCTTACCCATGTCTTTGACTTTCTTCTGTGTTTCACTGCTAAATTTACTTAAGAATGGATTTTCTTGGGTTAGCAGAATTTTGACATCTTCTATGCAGACATTTATAATCCTTGCATGAATGAACGGGTACAGAGTATAAATTCCCTGTTTAATAAATAAAGACAAATCAAAATTCAACCACTAATTTCTGAAAGTAAAATGTTAAAAACAGTATGCACTTTAACTAATACCAGAACACAATTTTCCCATTTTAAACCATACTGAAAATGTAAATTACCATTAACCTGACAAAGTTAATGCCAGCTGTCTTACAGGCTCTCGAGAAAACCAAAGTATTTCCTTTGAAAACACAATGCTATGCAATTACCTCTTGTGCTAATCTGAATGCACATCCAAACTGTTCACCATCACTGTTGCGAGACCAGACTTTTATCCCTGTGTTAATAACCTGCAAACAGCAAAGCCAATAAGCATCAGTAGAGAGCATAAATTCTAAATTATCACTCTGAATTTGTTTTTTTCCTCAACTCTTCAACTCAAAGTTCATTTGCACTGGACACTCAATTAATGTGAAAATTCATCCAAGGGAAAAAGGCACTCCTGCTATAAAAATGTGGCACTCTCTCAACATAAAATGCCTTTTACTCCTTTCCATATTGTAAACTGAACAGTGTGAGGAAGTGGCAGTCTGAAAACGAGGGCAACAAACTATTAATATCTAATTTTAATTTTAGTTTGAGTAAGAATTTTCCATGTGATTCTGAGAAAGTCAATCAAGGATAGGATTTCAAAAATGTACAAGTGATTAATATTCAAACACTATATCCTTTGTGGTACTCAAAGTCTCACTACCTAATATAACACACCAGTTTCTTAAAATTTTGTCAGTTGTGTAGCCACTTCCTGCATGGGGGACAAAAGGATAATTATTTATCCATCTCAAAGATCTGTTGCAAAGATGTACTGAATATCCCCAAAACTTTTGCAGATTTGACTGGACAAGGCCCCAGAATGTATCTGATCTCACTTTCAAGTCAGTTCAGTTTGATGCAGGAAGGAAGCTGGATTAGATGACCTCACTCCAATCTAAATTACACAATGACTTTTGAGACAAATCTTTAGCATTTGCAAGACATTTTCCATAGGGAATCATATTAAAAAAACCCTTTTCCCTCTAATTCACAAAAACTACTTATTATTCCATTATCACTCAGCTTAGCAAACTTTCAAAATGTTTAGTTGTTAAAATTACTTTGAAACAATGCCCCTCTGTAACACAGCCAGTAAATAATTCAGCTCAACTTATCTTTTTGGTAGGCTTTCAAAGCACTTAATACTTTTATAATTAAGGGGCTCATAAATACAACAGCATCAATGTAAACTTGTAAAGTTACCTGAAGACTACATAAAAATGCTGGTACATACACAGCAGTCATATACCCCCTCTCTCTACTTTTAAGTTCTCTAAAATGTCCTGATTTTCATGTCAGAGACTGTTATTTACCTCTGAGAGTCAACTTTTCATCTCTAATGCAGGAGGGAGGAAAACATTAATCCAGACTTAAAAAAAATAAAAGCCTGGCAGAGGGCTAATCCTCTATGTAAACAGTACACTTGGCAAGTTCAAGGAAATATACACTGATGCTTATGAACCATACCTTCATCTTCTCACTATTGTTCAGAAGCACATTCCTTAGCTCCTTAGAAACCATGTACAGCTGCCTCTTTTTTCCTTCTTGAGTTCGAGTCAGTAAATTCATCTTGGGAAATGATGGGTCCAATGCATAAAACTTCCTGTGGCCATAATACTTGTTTTGATTAACTGAGCAATAAAATCACATACTCAAAATGCATGGGTTAGCCCATTTCCTCCAGCTATCTCTGCAAACACTTAGCACTTTGGCTTCAGAACACAAAGATTAGACTTTCTAAGCTGCATGACATCAGAAAAGACAAGATGTTATAGACACTGAGACACACTGGAAAATTTCCAGTGCAAACTCTAGTTGGCTATTTTCATTTAAGTATTTAAGTGTTGAGGAGAGGGGGCCCTGGTGCAAAGTAAGGCAAAAGCCTTTATGCAAGACCAATGAAACCCATCTTTTGGAATGAACTGAACTTGAACTACTAACACCCCTGAACTAAGAGGAATCTTTCTGCCAAAACAGAAACATTTTTTTTTCTTACTGGATAGGAAGGAACAGTGGATCATCTTCAGGGAGAAACACAAAAGGGTCTTCTTTAAAACCAAACAACTTCATTTTTTTAGATGGTGGTGGTCTAAAAAGAAAAGAACACTGCATTGTCAATTTCACTAAAAGTACTTACTTAAAATCAGTATATTCAGTTGATTTAGTCAACACTTGGCTTATTTTAACAACAGTATGCCAAACAGAATACTGGCATTTTCTTGTGCTTCACTAACACTACACACAATTTAACTTGTTAAAATAAGGAAGTGAAGGAGTGCTTTGAAACAGAGTTCACAAAAACAAGTAAACAGAGATTTCTGACAGAGTGATTGTGAAGACAATATAGATCTTTCAGCTTCTGAAAGTACTTTTTTTCCTAAACAGAGAAGAAAGTACTAACAGACTTTACAAATGCTAATAAGAAAACTGGTTGTTTTCCAAACTTGCTGAATGAAACACAGACAAGACAGAAACATGGAAATACAAGACAACTGAATAAATTAATTAATTTTTCCTGATTGACTTCTAAATTACAAAAGGACTACAGAGTACTCAGCAATTATGAGGCTGTCACAGGACAAATACTTAGACGTGGTCCTTACCCACATACTCCTTCCTTTTTGCTCTGCTCAATGTCCGAATTCTGCAATTCTTCCATTTTCTTAGACTCTTCATTTTCAGCAAGTGATGGTTCTTCAATAATACAGTCAGAACCATTACCTGAATTAGCTGCTGTCACTTCAGTATCTCCTGTTTTTTGTGGTAATTTCTGATGAACCTATTTCAAATTACAGTATTTTCAAAAAAGCAAAAGTAGTATCCAACTTGTAACAGAAGCACCTGTGCTCTCTCTTTGTATGTGCTTAATTCTTGTCAATTTGTATGCAAGTGCTTAAACAGATCCTTTCAGGGAGTTAATCTGATTACTAGATCAAGATACCACTACAAATTGCATTTACCTCTAGTACTGATCTGGAGAGTTTGGTACCAACTGTCCAAGAAAGCTATTTTTGCACCATCTACAAAATCATGTTCAAGCACTCAGAGAAGACTATTTTAAAACAGGATCTGCTGTTTTCCTCTAGCACTCAAAGTGACACACGCATCCTGCTGCTGCACACCTTCTGTAAGAGTGCTACAACGTTTAACTTAGCACAGCATAAACTATTTGGAGGCTGCTTGCTTCTGAAAAAATGCTTCTTCCCTATTGCCACATACATTTTACTCATAAGTTGTTGTAAAGAAGCAAATCAAATAAACACCTAAATGGAGAGCACACAAGAAGTTCTTCTCGTGGACATAACAATCCAAGAGATCAAACAAATCACATCAACTGAAAATCCTGTTGACAGGATTTTAGAGACAATTGACAACAAATGGATTAAAGTCAGATGGCTGAAGCTGCTGCTCCAAACAGTTTTACATCCATTCCCCGTGCTGCTGATCTGCTAATCTGCTAGTGAATCACTCCTGAGCAACCAGCCACAGAGTAAGATAAACTGAAATCTGAATTAGCTTACAACACAGCAGAAAAAAGCCTTTTAGCAGGGGACCACACACAGCTGAAGGAAGTGACAGCTTTAGCTATCCAATATAATCGGCTTCTGTAATTCTTTCAAAACCTTAATTTTAGGGTCAAGATTTATCTTGTTATTTTACTATCGTTTCAAAATCCTCTTTTTTTTTTTCTATTTTAAAAGTTGTCATGGTTTTTTTCTTAAGTACTTCATGGATTTAGGAATTTATTTTTAACTGACACACTGAACTACAACTGAAGGGCAGATACAGAACAGTTATAGTATGTCTTCTATAATGTGCAAACTTTAAAAAAAATTCTGGAACATTATCAGTAATTAACATTGTAGATGATTTAAAAGAAGTTACCTTAGGCTGACGTTTATTCCATGGCATGGGAGACTTTTTTATTAATACAGCCACAAAGAAGCCACCTGTGTTCTGGTGATGAGGCAATATCCTAAGACTAGTGAGAGAAAAGAAAAAAAATGTTCCAGCACATTCATAGCTGCATTCTCTCATGAAATACCAGAAGATCCACATTTATATTTACTTTCAGGATAAGGTAGATATTCCTAGTAGGATTGTGCAGACTGAATTTATCAAACTAGAAACAGGATCTAAATAGAGCATTCTGGCAAAATTACTTGCATCAATGCAACATGTTCATTTCACCATTCACATCTGAGCTTTAATGACTCATTTCTAAACAATATTTTTAGAATAGCTACGGAAAGCCTTTAAAAGCAAGTAAGTCACACTGTTAAAATGTTGAAGTTTTATGTACTTTTTCAGTAATTTTAACTGTTTATCTCTATTGGATGTGAAGAATTTGACCTTTTCATGTGAGTACTTATTCCTCTTACGCAACTTGCAGTAATTTCTCCTGATTCACTGGAGTTTAAATATTGTGCACTGCCATTACATATGAAGCAATCAAAATATGCTCAGACCTACACATTCCTAATCTGATTTAATTAAAATTTGCCCACAACCATACATGTTACATCAAATCCTCCTAAGATCTAGTCTGGGAAAACTTACCAGCGCTCCAGATTCATTGCCTTTAGCTTCTCCTCATCTTTCACTGGAAACATAGTAGGACGTATTTGTGTTTGTCTATTTGAAGGCACGTCTTTCCACTCCTCAAACCACTGTCCATCTTTCAGCATCACCTGCAAAGGGGCAAATATAAATTCAGTGAAGAATAAAGGTCACCTTTTTACAAGTTTTAATTAAAATGCTTGCAAATCAAGGTTCAGACACCAAAAAGAGAAGTTATTTTCTAGTATAGAAAATTAAGTTCTTTAAAGTGTTTTGTTTCTTTGTGCATTGTAGTATGCACTTCAGAGTAGGAGATTCTTACCAGCTGCAGCTCTTTGCTCTACTTCATAAGCTTCAAAAAGCATGCAGTCAAAGTACAGACTAGTGCTGAAGCAACTACAAAGGTCTCTGGTAACCTGCTAAAACATGTGAACCACCAAAATCCAGCAGAAGGACAGTGGTGAAATATGTACGAAGATCAGTGAGCCATCAGATTTAGGATACGCTACTCCTTTTTTTCCATGAGACTGGCTGTGAAACATTCTGCTCTAGGCAGCTTCCAAGCAGTATACAAAGGAAAAGAGCTACTGCAGTCTAGTAAAGATCAGAACAGAGGAATCCCACTTTTATTATGTAAAAAATATGCAAGAGTGCAGCACAACAGCTTTGTAGGCAGAAAGCTGCCTGACACAGGCATTTAGAAGTCACTGACAGAGATGCTTTTGTGGAGAGCTGCTGAAGAACCATGTCCCCATGAATTTTCTAGCATCTGTACTTTTACTTAGACCGTATCCATACATTTGCTCTAAGATACTATGTAGACATAGCATCACCTCAGTCTGGCTAAGGATCAAAGCTTTTGATGGACTCTTAAGATACAAGCAGAAGGCTAGAGGCACAACCCTTACAGGAAGGTATTCTGAATGCTCTTCAAGCAAGGATACCAAAGTGAAAAAATAAGCCAGGGAAAATTTGACTTCAGAGCTCTAGATGCCTGGTTTTGTACTGAATGCTAAAGCTGTAATAATGGTCCCAAATGGGGATGTGCAGGGCAAATGCATAAAATTAATCACGGAAATGAAGGTCTGCTTTTGTTGTTAAGGCAACAAAGTAAAGAAGTTGCAGTGATGGTGACTTCAGGACTTGAAAGTATGATGAAGTGGCTTCATGCATCTCCCTGTGATTGTCTTGAGAGTTTAATCAAGTGTTCTAGTGGAAACTGAAATGTAACATTTATCTAGGCTACAATTTCACTAAGAACTCTGGAACGCAGATTTTAGCATCATGAAGTCTGGCACTTCTCAACCACTGATCAGATCACACCTTGTGCCTTTCCACAAATCCTGAAATAGAAATTACTGTACTTACAGAATTAGTATTTCAAGTTAAAATATTCTACATTTCATAGTGCTAGATGAAGACAAGACAGACTGTACTTCTGAACTGCTCTTCTTTGGAAGTCACGACTCAAGCTTGAGAAAAACCAAAAACAGGAGTGATATATAACCAAAGTCTAAACAAATCTAGGAGTATTTTGGTTTTACCAGAACAACTGCCTAGCAGCCTTGTGCTGTTCAGTTTTGGTTTACCAGCGTAACTGGGAGGCTGGTGTGACTGTCAGAATGACAAAGCACCAAAGAACACGCTGAACTTTTCTCTATTGCACATCTTATTGACCACCTGTTAGAGCAGAAGGAAGAGTAAAAGTGTTGCAGGAACAGATGACCAAATCTGGAGTTAAAAAGGTATCTTCTTCCTTCAAGCTCAAAATAATTCACTGGAGTTCACTCATCGTCTGGCTTAAGAAGGGAGTACTGAATGCTATTTCCAAGCACCCAAGTGTCCCTAGAACAAAACCTTACTTCTGTGTTTGCTGTTTCCAGAGATTTACAGTGAACTGATGCTCAGGAATATTCAATGTAATCACTCACAGAGCTCCCAGAAAACAAATGTTGCACCAGGGAACAAAAGACTACACCAAGTAAAAACAGCATCAAAGCAAGCAAACATATCTACAATGATATGCTAGCCAGTGAGGCCTGAAAATATACAGTAGCAGCAAATAAGGGCTGAAGAAAGTCTGGCAAACTTTCAATGCATTTTATCAGAGTAGTTTTTAATACCTGTTAGGGAGATTTATATTTCAACTGCAAACAGAGAAATAGATGCTACAGGGAATACAATATACCCTTAGTGATCATTATATAAATATATATGTATATAGTGGCTTTATACACTACCAAAAAAAAAAAAGTAAAATTAAGATCACAGAGCCACAGTTATACATTTATTCTTCAGCTACAAGCATACAGAGTAAACTTTAGGAACTGTAGAAAGAAAGAAATCAGCTAGTTTCTAAGCTGGATTTCCAGTGGCAGAACATAAACAAATCTTTATTCCATGCATCTTGTTCATTAGCCTGTACACAGGCATAAACCTGTCTGCCATTGCAAGAGATTAGAGAGATGGTATTGCAAAGGCACACAGTCATAACCAAAATTTAATCAGTTTCTTTTCCTACTACCAGTATGGCCTTCTACTTTTTTTGACTATATTGTGAAGCAGCTCTGGGTTCTTTTGCCCCTCCCTATTAGTTTGTTTCCAGAACTGAAAACGTTTAAGATCTGGAACAAAATACAGGATTCTATTAACATTCTAGGATTAGTCACATCACTGCAAGTTTTATAGCTCATTTGCAGAAACAGTTTCACAGCTTTTACTTCCAAATGATTCAAGTGGACCAGCTGAAGAACCGCAGATCTAACGCTCACAGACTCTGAAGACAGAGATGGATGACTAACATTAAAAGTGGCTGGAATTATGTTGCCATCTACAGGCCACATACACATAACAGAAAAGGGAATTGTACCAAGAAAGTATAAGAGACAGAGGAAAGAAACCTAGAGGTAAGAGGAGAGCAGATGAGGAGACAAGAGTTTCAGTTTAGCGCTCTCCCCTAAACATCAAATCACTGCCATTAATCCAGCCCAACCTAATGTCATGAAATGTTACACTTCAGAATTTCCCTAATTTAACACTTTACCACAGACCAAGAAGTTCACAAAAATGTCAGTTTAAGTACCTTCCATTTTGTAATTCCTGGCATCCTCTTCAAACCCGGTAACTCGGAAGAGACATCAGCAAGTTCTAAGGCACCTGAAATCCCAACAATATAAATGTTCTTGAAAACAGAATTTTAAGTTGTGTTGCCTATTAATTTTTATAAAAATAGTTTTCCTTAAAGTTTTAAGGCCATTTTAGGCACATTACTTTTTAAAACTGTCAAGAAATAAAATGCTATACAACTTCTACCACATACATTAACAAAGAAGGTGAGAAGAACTGTAAATAATAACTACATAAGCTGCAACCTATAAATTACCCAAAACATAACTGTTAGATATTTTTTGTAGCAGCTGCAGAGTAATACTCTGTGACCTGTATCATTAAACATCAGTGTTCTAAGCAATGCAATCACTGAAGTTTTTATGCTCATTTACTTAGTATTTGGATTTACTACACTGATTAAATCTTTTTCAGGGAATGATTTTTGGTGTAACTAATCCTTCTGAAATGCCTACTATATTCTAGTCTTAAGGACTTACAATCTCAATATATTCTAGTGAGAGAGGAAAGAGAATGTGTTATTTTTTAATGGAAGGGAAAATTCCAAACTGTTTAACACTAACATGTCAAAAGACTATGTGCCTAAAATATGCCAAATTACTACAAGAAACATCAACAGAATATAGCTTAACCTACTGAATAAAAGCTGCAAGCTCCCCAAGGTCCAGAAAGAATTATATAAAAATTTACCGTTTAAATAGGTGATCTCCCCAGAGAAGAATAACTTTTAATATTGCTTTCTGTGCTTCTGAATTCTTAAGTTATTTAACAGTCAGGAAGGCTTTTCCTCACATTGTACACAATTTATCAACCTGTTCTACAAGACTATAACCATTTACTCTTACAGTGATACCTTAAGCAAGTCTTTTAAATAAATGAAAAGGTGATACATGAATTCATAGAAAAATTCAAAAATGACATCTCAAATGTGATTACACTTGATGTTTTGCATGCATCCTTTGAATGCTCTTGCCTCTCTGCAGCAGACTTCAGCTGATGTCTCAAGACTACATCAGACTGATCAGGCACTAAAGGAGCCTGTCAGAAGTACTACAATTTCCAATAGCTGCATGTACAAAAAGGCCTTCTCCCTACTCCTTCATCTCTAAGGGGAAATCAATCTCTCATCTGCTTCACAAGCAGAAAGGTAACACTGTGCTAGAAAGTACCAACAAACCTGGACTAACCTGAACTAATTCTTGAGACCCTTTACAGACCACTGCACTCCCTCTTTACTACTACCTTCTTTAGCTACACCTGTCTATGCCTACCAAAGAAACTACCTCTAAATAAAAATATCCTTTCACAGAATCCCAGAATAAGCTGAGTTGGAAGGGACCCACCAAGATCACTGAGTCCAACTCTGGCCCTGTGCAGGACACCCCGAGAGTCACACCATGTGTCTGAGAGCATTGTCCAAATGCTTCTTGAACTCTGTCAGCCTTGGTGCTGTGACCACTTCCATGAGCAGCCTCTGGGAACCAGTGCCCAACCACCCACTGGGTGAAAAACCTTGCCTGATAACCAACCTAAATCCCCCTGACACAACTTTATGCCATTCCCATGGGTCCTGTCACTGGACACCTGCCATTCCTCTTCCCCTCATGCAGAAGTTGCACACAGACTGCAATGAGGTCTCCCCTCAGTCTCCTCTTCTCTAGGCTGAGCAAAACAAGTGACCTCAGCCACTCCTCATCAGGCTTTTCCTGCAGACCCTTTACCATCTTTGTAGCCCTCCTTTGGACACTCTCTAATAGTTTAATGTCTTGTATTGCAGTGATCAAAACTGCACACAGGACTTAAGGTGAGGCTGCCCCAGTGCACAGCAGAGAGGGAGTGGAAGCTAAATAGTCAATTCCTAATTAGCCTTCAAGCACCTTAGCTATAGTGCTGTTTCAAAGGCAATGAAATTTCATGCATAATTTGGGGCCAGAATAGTTACTGGCACAAAGTAAACATTATATAAAACAAGTAACCAACTTCCAGGATAAGTGCAGCTCCAGCACCAACACAGCTGCTTCTCCTCTGTAAAAGGCTCAACTTAAAAAAGTCTGTGGAACTTTTCATGCCAAATCCAACCAGATGTTTCCAAATTTCAGGTTATTGACTCAGAAAAAACAGTATACAATGGGCAACTAAACCCTACTATCACAAAGTGATGAAGTGCAGCTTCCCAGCTCATCTCAGTTTTTCCACCTTTTGTAACCTCAGCCTTCTTATGCAAGTCAAAACTGCAAAAAAACCCCATGAGTTTAAACATATTAAAATTCCAAGCACATCCAAATGTGGGCCAAAGGATGCTAAAGGTATCAGTGACTACCACCTACTGGTGTACAATTACCTTGCTCTAACTGCTTAACTACACTCTGGGCTTTTTACTCCTATAGTGCACAGCAGCAATGTTCCACATGGAGTTTTCCAAAGGAATTACAAATGTCAAACATGGACTCCAACCAGTGAAAGCAGTTAGCAGGAGCCAGATAACAGAGACCAAACACCACTGATCTGTAGAAGCATCTTCTGCATCATTAACACAACTCTTCAGGTTTTGTATCTGCAGCTGATTCACACCCATTTAAGAAGACTGCTCACAGCAACATTAACGAAATCCTGCTGGTACCAAAAAATTTCCATAGTTTTGCAAACTAGGAATATATTACCCACACCAAGCTTATCACTAGTAAAATCATACACACATCTTCTTTGGGGTTGAGAAAAAAAAAAAAGGAAGAGTTCCCCACTCTGTTCAAGCTTACAGTCTCACCTTGACTCTTCTCCAGCAGAGACGCGATCACAGCTTCATTTTCGATGGGATTCAAGGAACACGTGGAATACACCATTCTCCCGCCCTCTGCCAGCTGTTCAACACCACGGGTTGCAATTCTCAACTGCAATCTAACAGAACACTCTTGCTCTAGCCAGCTGTCAGTCAGGAAGCCAAAAGAAGCTTTACTGCGGACACACAACTGTCTGTGGGCTAAGCCAGCATTTGGGGAGCTCTACAGCTGTCAGCAGGACACAGACTGTGTCAGCACAGTGCAGTCTACACTGCAGACACACTCACAAATTACACTAAAGCAGCAATTAGGTCAAACATTAACACTCAGGCAGGATAACTTTGAATATAACACTCTCTATTTTGTTCTTTCTAGTGCCCCAGCAATTTTATTATAAAGTACTCAATACTAGAAAAATAACACCCCAAAACATGACTCTTCTCAGAAATCCAGTTAAAATGAGGAATAACCTGACTATTACAAATATTATGGACAACATAGCTTAGCTTGCAGTGGCCTTCTGAGAAAGGTATCACTGAGCTGGACCACAAGCTTAAATCCTACCCAAATACTTACAAATAAAATGAAACCTGCAGTAATGAATGAATTGCCAAGAAGTCATAGGTCAGCTGAGTCACAGTAACCAATGGCATCCTCAGCTTGTTAAAAATGCACAATAAAATGTTCTGAGTTTTTTCATCTGTGTTTCAATCACTACATTTTACCATGTGCCTGCACTAGGATAACTACTCATTCACAATTTACATAAAATCACAGTTTACATAAATCCATCTCAGGTAACTGAAACCATTTATGTCTGATCTCTAGAATCCTAAAGACTTTAAAATAGCACTGTTAAATTTTACAACTTGGTGTATTTTCCAACAGTATTTTACCTGCCTAATTGCTAAGAATATCAACCAAGTGATTTGTTCCATTTTATTAGCTACTCTGTCTAAATCAATTTAATTAATATTTCTGTGTAACAATACAAGCAATTTAGATTCACATGCTCCCTTCCTCACATCTGAAACCCTATGCTTCCTCTGAAGCTCTTGATTTCAAAGAAAAATGTCTCTTCTTAGTCTCTGCTTTGTCAAATATTAACACGTGAATGCATGCAGATGTTAAAGGTATATAAAAAGGAGAGGAAAATGAAAGAAGTGCAGATGTGTAATAAGCATTTTTACCCATGGAGCTGCAAACTGTTTTGTGTTGTCCACTTCTTCCACACGTCAATGTTTTTCCTCATGGTTCCATCTCCACTGCAACAGAGGTTGAACAGGTTTGTATTACTTGTGTGTAAAACTCATTCCATATCTAAGTCATTTATTTATAGCAGCACAAAAATACCCAGTCTTTCCCCCTTATAACTAGTTTTCCTACACTTCTGTTTCATCACTATCTTTGCATTTCAGTGTCCTGAGTATAAGGTCAAATTTTGAAGCCCAGGACCACTTAGAATGAAAAAATTCACCTTGATGCCGCACCCATGCACTTAAAAGGCATTTGGAAGTTACTACAAATCCTCACTAACCTACTCAAAAGGCACAATTCAGTAACTAAAAAAATTTAGCACTGCACTTAATACAGTAAAATCCATGTATTCAAGCTGACATGCAAAGTACCTGCAGGGGACGTCACACAAAATCCTGTCATAGAAGAGGATCTCCTTTCTTCCATCAACATCTATTTGCAGGTTAGGAATGCTGGAGGCATCATGATTTACCACCATGATGCATGGACTGTTTAATCTCTTAGCCTGATGAACCAGCAAATAGCAGCGCTTGTTGTCGACATCATTGGCAATTACGAAACCCTCTGGGAACATAAAAGAGTGGGAAAATGCTTTACTATTCAACAGCTAAATAATTCTACATAGTTTATTACCTGGTCTTCAAAAGTTGTACAAACATTTCACTAGAGTTTTACTTAAAAGGCTGCTCATGAATAGGAGGGCCCTTACTGAGCATAAAATAACTTAAAGCATTTCGAAGGTTAACTGATGTATCGTAGTCTCAAGAGTTTTAGCTCCCATCCTGTGGCAGCAAAACACAGCCAAGGGCCCTTCAACTTTTCAAAGGAAAGCCTCTAAAACAGAAAAAAAACCCACTGTCACCAAAGACAATCTCTACATCAGCAAATTTTCAGTAGAACACAGAAAGAATCCACACTCTCTACAACTTTACAGTTTCAATGGGCAGTATTTTCTGTGAGCATCTAACAAAAACTAAAGAATCTGAAGCTTACAAAAACGATAAACATCACCATTGCTTTAAGTCTAAAGTAGCTTAATCAGTGTTTGCAGAATATCATGAAACCATAGAGGCTCATGGGCTGCTGTGAAGTAAAGTCTACTAAGTAAATCTGATTTATACACAGAAATTAAACTCTAATCAGATGTACTGTAGCCTGAACTGTAAAGATACATATAATTCATCCCTCTTTTTCAAGCAAAGGAAGCCCATGAAGTTTCAAATCAAAGATGGGGTACTTTTCATCTCATAACAACCCCTTGGGGAATTCAATATGTAGTTAAATGCAGTTACTCAACTGTGACATTAACAACAATCTACTACAAGAAAAAGCAGAAATTCCAAGTCACAAAAGTTTTTAGCATTTTCCAGACTTACTGGGAAAAGGAACATTCATGTCTGCATGCAACATTTCAATGAGCTGTGCAGTCTTAGATCCAGGTGCAGCACACATATCTAGAATCTACAAGTACAAGAAAGTTAAATAAGTCCTCCATTGTACTTTTTCAGTATTAGAGAAATTCAGTAAGAGAAATTTACTAGGTTCTTATTTAAATTAAGTATTTTTGAATATGCAGAATCATGATTGATCTGAACATCATTTTGAAAAAAACAAAGTACAATCCTGTTCTTTGTATGCTTCACCTTTGAAGGTTGAAAATATAAAAAGAACTTTAGTTTGTAGGGAAAAAAAAGTCAGCTGAAATAAAATTTGAAAGAGGAACCTGAATACAGATTTGGGGATATGATCCTTTTATCAGTTCACAAACAATTCCATCTGAAGTTATCTGCAGCTTTACATGCATACACACATATTAAAGGCAAAGTTACATTCAAGAGCAAGTAGTACTTTTCTTTAAACTATCAGTAAATTAATCAGAGACAGCTGTTTATATAGATTTTATAAAAATTAATTGTTCTCCCTCCCCACACATTTACATTTCAATGCACAAAATCAGGGCAGTATGCTTCTCCTGCTTCTTCATCTTGGAAAAAGCACTTGGGAAGTGTTTGAACTGCCCTGAGGCAGCTGAACATAACAGCACAGAAAGCAACACCTAAATTCTAGTGTATTTCTCTCTCCTAATTCATCACTTAACATGTCTTGTGATGGAGTCACTGGTTGAGTCACTTTCACAGCAAACCAACTGACACCTCACACTGCTCTCTAAAGCAAGGAAGCTTGGAATGTCTCCTCTTGCCTAGTTGCAGATTTTCAGAAACACATGTCTATCTCCTGGACCTTTGGCTCCAGTAAAAATCAGCTGAGATCGTGCAACAGGATAAAGGATGGGAATGATCTGCTCAGATCCTCAAGCAAAGCCCTGGCATGAACAAGACTAAACCAGAAGACAGTCCCCAGAGAAACACAAAGAGAGCTCCAGAGAGCATGTGGTAAGTGCTATCATGAAGCAATCATGAAACACACCCTGCAAGACAGTATCAGATCTGCTCTTTAAATTAAGAGATGTAATGCTACTGTTTTCTATTTCTGCAGAGAAAGCAAAAGATAATGAAGAATATACAAGGCTCTAAAACTGTCCAGCAAACTGATGGTGGGGGAAAACTAAATTGGGAAAAAAGATTAAAAACAAACACAACTTCAGGGAAGTTTGACAATCATTAATTTTATCCTTGTGGAAGATGGAATCAGCATGTTAGACATGACATACAGAATGTGCTGGTTAAGCAAAAGTAACCTGCAATTCTGGTCCTAACAAGCAGCTCATAGCTGAGGCTCTAACGACCATAAAAGGTCCTATCATTAAACAGTTGCTGTTTTGGCACAAGAGAGGATAAAGAACCTATTCTTAGTCTGATCTATGAAATCTTATATGCATTTCTGGAAAATGCTGCAATACTTGCCCAAATTAAACGTTCAGTGTAAAACCTATGTACTGCTAGCTTAGCATATGCAATGTAAGGCGTGTGCAAAAATAACCCAACAATTTGTGCTTTACATTAAGATGAATGTGTTCCTACCTGTCCAATTCCAGACAAAAATCAAAATACACCTGTGACACATCAGGACTGAGATTTTCAATTCACTATTCACTTAAAAGAGATGAGAAGATCCTGCCTCACATAAAACAGCCATAGCTGTCATACACTGGGTTGGGGTGAAAGTAGGAGAAAACAAGATGAAGTGTTATGTTAATATGTTAATAAGTAATGTTAATATGAAAGCACTATGCCCAAACTAGTCTTTAAAACTCATGTCAGAAGTTTGATAAATGTAAAATTTCAAGACACAGCATGAAAATTTAAGAAAGAAAAACACAACGTGGCTGCTTGAGATAGCAAGGCAACTCGCTCATTAATTTAACAGATTAAGACAGTAAGGCCACCTGACAGATTCAGTCTGCAAACAAGCACAGAGTATGAAAACAAAGTCAGAACAGGAAGTTGGCTACCAGATACCCTCATTCCTATGGTGTGGCACAAGAAAATACCATGGGCATTCCTTACACACTTCAGCTCAAGTTAGCACCCCACACTGTTTAGCCACCACCAACAGCATGTTTCAGCTCACCCAAAATACTTCATCTAACGGATTATTTATAGAGTAGAACTTTTCAGCTTCTTCAAAAGGCATAGAGGAGTGAAATCTATGTGGTAGAGAATATTATCACCTGCATCTTGAAAACTACATCTGTACACAGTGTGATGGAGAGAGGAAGTTAAGAGCAGTCACGTCACTTTAAAAGCAGGTTCAAACAAGAATACATAACTCAGATGCAGCTAAACACATTTACACTTCCAAAATAAGACTATACAACTGCTTAAAATGGAAAGGTTTTTGCAGGGTATTACATACATACAGCTGAAAAAGCAAATGCTCCTCTGAGAGTGTGTTTGTGATCTGAACATTAGTTGAGTGTTGCTGTTGATGAGCAGAAAGCATAAAATGTACCAATATGAAACAGAACTATTTATCAGCCTTGATACTGCCCTCGTGATTTGTAGTTTAATTAAGCTAATTTCAAGGAACAAATTATATTCTAGACTTACCTTATGATGAGGGCTAACATTAAGCAGCAGTGGTGGGATCATACTAACAGCCTCCTGACGACTAATATTTCCCTTGACAGGAAAAAAGAAATTAAATTTGTTTTTATTCCATGAAAGAATGCATTTCTTTTGCAATAATACTTTTAAATCGCTAAGTAGTAAAATACCAAAGCAGTCAGAAACACACTACTATAAATTTAGGATTAAATTTTGTTAGAATTTAACAAAAAAAAAATCACAATTGTAATTTCTAATAATTGCGTATTTACTCCAGTTGTATTAATTCTGTAGTTTCTCCTCAAAAGAGAGGAGAAACTGGCTCGAATCAAGCGATAAACATCCATCACTTCAGTGTTGCCATGCACATGCATGCACTTTTTACCAGATTTAAACATTTGGTTTCTAACAGCAACCAATTTTTTTCCAGGGACTCCATTTAACATCCACAAACAACAATCAAAAAATGCAATTAGTTTAGGCAAATATTTGTAGCTGCAGTTATGCACCAGAATCATGGAATGCATCACTACCAACTGCAACACAAAATCCAGATTCTTCTGAGCTACTCAACTTCTGAGTGAAAAGGTAGAGCCTCCATCTTTCAATGTATTTCAATAAAGCATTGCTCAGGATAAGCCAGAAAATATCAAGATCTATCCCAAACTTACACATTCTGTCTCGCTAACCAGGAACTGATGAAACTTTTCCAGTTGCGGGGACTTGCGTAAGATTTTTCTGCTCAAGTTAGTGTGCCAGGCTAACTCTTCAGGATACCTGGTGGAAAAGCAATGGGAAAAGGGCAGAGGCATTAGAAAGAGACGGATGAGCCAGGCTGGATTGCCGGGAACATGCAGACTGCCTTATCCCGCCTCCAGACCACTCACCAGCTCAGCGACTGCGGCATCTCCACCTTTTGGCCATCCACCTCCAGGTCCTGCAGCTCTCGGAAGTACTTTTCCTTCAAGCAGTGGAGGATCTCTTTGGCGTGGCTGCACGTGAGAGACACCCGGAGGGACACCGGATGGAGAATCACAGAACCACAGGACGGTGTGAGTTAGAAGAAGCCTTAAGGATGGCGCAGTTCCACCCCCCCGCCGTGGGCGGGACACCCGCCCTGCGGCAGCCGCTGTCCGGAGCGGGAGCCCCCGGCCCGTACCTGCGGTAGCCGGTGATGCGCAGCGTGGCGGGCAGCGGCTCCCGCAGCGCCGCCATGAACGCGTCCCACTCGCCGGCGGGCACGATGCCCAGCTCCCGGTAGTACCGCTCGAACAGCTCGTTCTCCTTCACGATCTCGGGGTAGCCGCCGGCCCAGCCCTGAAGAAAAGCGCCGCCGCCGTCAGCCCGGCGGCCCCGGCGCTCCCCGCCCCGCTTCACCTCACCCGGCCCGGCTCTCACCGCCTGGTCCCCGTCGCCGCCGCCCCGCTCCTGCCGCCG
>VZRX01005632.1:79044-107859 GCA_013398075.1 Notiomystis cincta | reverse complement strand
CTGCTGGGCTGCTTCCTCCTGCACTACGCGCACAGGTGCGGGCTCGGGCGAGCGGCGCTGCCCGCGGGCGCCGGCGGGGCTGGGGCTGGGGCGGAGGGCGGGGGCTCCCTGCGATGCTGGGGGCAGGAGACGGGCTCAGTCTTCATAGGGATACCCGGCTGCTGCTTCCCGAGCGAAGGGCTGGAGGTTCTGTTAATTAGCGTTTGTTACTTAATCTAGCATCACTGACGTCTCCTGTGCTTGGCTACATTCAGACGCCCCGTGCTGTCAGGGCGGCTGTGTGAACAGCCGTGGCGGTGCGGGCCGGCCGCCGTGTGCGCGCCGAGCTGTGCGCTGCGATGCTGCGGCGTGGGAAGGAGCGCCTGGCGCTCCCGCAGCGTGCCGCTCCATCCCTGTGCGGCTGCTGGGCGACTCCCGCCTCGGCAAGGGATTGACCAGGCTGTCTTAAGGGCACAGTGTTACATCAAGGAAAGTTCAGCACCGTGTACCGATATAATCTTGATATGGTGAAGCAATAGCTATTTTCCAATTATATTGTTCAGCATTGTCTTTCAACATAATGTTCATTGCAGGAATTGGACTTGATGATCCTTCTGTGTTTCTTCTAGCTCAGCATATTCAGTGATTCATTAAGATACTGGCAAAGCTGAGGCTGAGTGCCCTATGTTGCCAGGTAGTCAACAGTATTCAGGCAGTCTGTAAAAATACTTTGAGAAGGCAGCTTAGCTGGAGCCCAGGTGTGATCCTACTGTTCCCTTCAAGTTATGGACAGTAGCTACCAGTCATATTCCACAAGTCAATTTGCAACTAAGACAGGAGTAATAGATTTGTCAGGTTTATTTTAAGCCACTTGTGTGGCTGATATGTTGTTATTTTCTGAGAAAATTGAGAAAAGCTCTTGCTTGTGACCAAATGTATTCCACAGCCTTGTGGTGGGGAGGTATATGGCTGGCCTGGAACTGTTTGAAAACCTGGAACTATCTCTTTGCTCCTCCTTTTTCAATTCTTAAGCACAAAGATATTGGCTTTGACATGGGACGTTAACTCACCCTTGATGTCTGGGAATAGCTAGGAATGAGAGGCAATGGTTTGTACCAAAAACTGTGTGGCAGTTTCTTTTTTTCCAGTTGTTTGTTGCTGTTGCCAAACCTGAGGGACTCTTCTGTAGGTGAATGTAGACTGGAAGAGACCTCTTTTATCTAGTTCTGTTCATTGTAGCATAGTGTGCTTTAAATAATCCTGTAATGAATTTGTTACTCTTTCTTGAAAGCTGCTAGGGTTGTGATTCCTTTGGAAAGGTTATTTTGAAGCAATCATCCTTGGGTAGATGGGAAACACGTGAAGAATGCTCAGGCTTCAGTGATCCTGCTTCTGTATCATTATAGATCATAATTAAATCAATAGACAATTGGGAGTTGGCTAGTTCCACAAGAAAGAGCACAAGAATATTCACCTGCTCTTCTTGTTTGGAGCTAGTTTGTTTACTTGCATAATCCCCCAGGAAAAGCAATCAAAATTCCTTTCCCAAATGGGAGGGCAATTGTGGGTTTGTCATGTCTTTAGAGGTGTCATAGAATAGACCAAAATTGTTGAGGTGAGGCAATAATGTTTTGACTTACAGGGTAGGGAGGGAACTGAGGTCAATTAGGTTAATTTCAAGGGGATTGACTTTCCCCCTGGAAGTGCTGGGGGAATTTGGTGGAGGGATCTTGAGACCTAGGTCATTTCAGAAAGCTTGGTGATACAACTGAGAATTTAGGAACAAAGGACGACAAAAATGGACTCTGCTTAATATCAGTTGTCTTTATGCCTCTCACCAAAGTAATTGCTTTGGATACAAAGTTCGAAATTTCTGCCATATGGGAGAGAGGACTGATCTTGTAATTCCAATTAGGCAAAAATTTGAATATTTCAGATGTTAAAGCAAGCACAGCTATCCTTTCAAACAGGTACCAAGGACTGGTGCTGAGAATATGAAAAGTAGGTCAGTGTGGACAGTGTTTGGACTTCAAAACTATCTTTTTTGTGGTTAATACAATAAATGTTCTTTAATTTGCTTGCTATAGGGCACTCATATTTCCTCTTCTGATCCGCGAAGGAAAACCAACACCGTTTTTCACTTTTGTGTTAGCACTTCTGTTCTGTGTTTTCAATGGATACTTGCAGGGCCGAAGCTTAACCACCTATGCAACTTACCCTCCAGGCTGGTTGGGCGATTCATGCTTCATTACAGGTGAGTTAAATCATGTTATGAGCACATCAGGTGTAATTTTCCTCTGTCTTCATAGCTCTTAATTTTTTATTGTGATTTTATAGTATCTTCAATGCCAATTTATAAGTCTTCTCCTAATTTTCTTATTGGTTTAGCCGGAGGCCTTTTAACCTTACTTGCTTTAGAACTGTGAACTGACACTTCTTTCTGCAGTGCTGGATGAGCTGCTTGTCATCTTTACACCCAAGTACATCCAGATCGTCAATTTTTTTTTTATGTAGAAATTTGAAGCTCTAAATGGAACCAGCAGCATGCAGGTATAGAAGAGGCAAAGATTTCCTGTGTAACATGTAGATTAAACTAAAGTAAACAAATTGATGGAGTAAAAACATCTAGCAAGGATAGCTGCTAACTACCATCATACCCTGGCAAATGCTGCAAGTCCTTGTTGTCAGGTTATCTCCACTGCATAAACACACAAGCACCAATCCAGCTGCCCTTGTAATTGGGGGGTGGCTTTGTCAAATGACAAAACTGGCCACACAAGGAAAGGGTGGAGGGGTTGATCATTCACTCCCAATCGGGAAGGGAGTTTACATTCATACTTGAAGCTGTGGATATGATTAAAAGGCTTAGATATTTAGTGACAAAGTATTTTATTTACCCTACCTTTTTGTTTGCTAGGCATCTGCTTTCGCCTACTGTCAAAATAAAAGTAACATTTCCTAATGAAACCTTTACAGAAAGATAATTTTTATCTGAAGATAAACCAGAATATTTTGCCTCATCAGTCAAAGGCAGAGTACCTGACTGTGTAGATCCTTGATCTGAGTCAGTACTCTTCTTTTTGTTATTCTGTAGCCAGAGAAAGTTAGTGTTTCTCCTGTATTTCTTGAGCCTTTTACAGCAAGAAAAAGAAATTTTTGTCTTTATTACCATGTTATTGTGGGCAACAATAGAGGACAACTGCACTAAATGCTATTATGGATACAAAGTTGAAGAAATTTATATCTAAGTAGATTTTCTCACCAAGACTAGGAGGCAGTTCTGCTTGAGCGCTAAAAATAGAGAAATTGAGGTACAAGGGAATGACTTGAGAGGGCACTAGAATACCTTTGAAATTTTCTTGGTCCTTTCAAATTTCCACTCTCCTTAAATCGGAATCCAGCAGAAAACAAGGGTTAAAAGATTTGTTGCTCAGAACTGTTGAAGACTGAATCCAGGCAGGCTTTGTTTTCAGTACCTTAGTCAAAAGATATCTCAATACAGTGCTGTGAACAAATCATGGTTCAGGAGCCATAGATCAGTTCCTCCTCACTCAAGTACCTTAAAAAACCAATCAAGTTAATAAGATTTGTTGCTCAAGTTTCCTTGGGTTCTTTTGGGAGGGTTTTTTTTTCAGTTTCAAGGATTTCTGAAAGATGCAAATGAATAAATGATGATAGGTTCATCTGCCTTCAGTTGTGAATACTTCCGTGTATGAATTGGTTTGGTTTCTATTTGTGGTTTTTTTTTTGTTTTGGTTTTGTTTGCTTTTTTTTTCCAAATAATACCAGTTTGAAATATATGCTTATCTGTATCTAGTACTGCTAAACATAAGTGAAGTGGTGCTTTGGTGGTTGTTGTAAGTCAATATAGTGCTTTTAAAAGTTATCCTGAAAACTAAGAAAGTGAAGATTCCTGATATACATATCAACCACTTTAATAGTGTGACCATTGCTGAGTTTTTGAGACTGTAATTACAACAAATCTTGAGATGAAATTTGACATGCCCCCTAAACAGCTAAACTGACAACTTTGAGGTTTTTTTATTCCTGTAATTAGACTATATTTTGGATTTTTTTGGTTTGTTTTGTAATGCATAACAAGATAATTGAATCTTAGCAATTTATAATTGCTATATGGTATTCATCCCAGCTGGGCACCTCCAAATACCTGCAGTTTATGCTTATGCCTATGGTCAAAGCAAATGCCAAAGTGAAGTATTGTACACTGGGTACTCCCTGAACAACTGGACTATTATGTTCTAGAACATCAAAAATATCTGACAGTGTCTTTAAGCTTCTGTTTAAAATTACTTAAAAAATTACTAGAATAGTAGAAAATAACAGTAGCAAGAAAGCATATTTGCTGGTAGTTAATAAGATATTTCTTAAGCTGTATGATGTTATATGTGGACAATAAATGAGAGTGTCTACAAGTAGCAGCCAACCAAGGTTCAATAACTGGAAGCTGAAATGAGATAAATTTCCAGTAAAGACAGAAATTTGGAGAAGTCAGGCTGATTAACTATCATGGTGAGAGGGTTCAAACAACTGATGTGTTCTCTGACTGTGGAACCTTACTGTATAGTTTCTGTTTTGGGGAACACAATAACTTGTATCTCCACCAGCAATTGATTTGGAGCAGGAATACGGTTTTGATGTGATTTCCTCATGGTTTCTCTGGACAGTGTGTTAGTTTAGTTCAGAGCAGTGAACATACCTGTTTTCAGAGGAAATGGGAATATTCTGCTTCAAATGCAGAACCATGAGCTTGCAAATCCAGAACAGCTTCCTAATCTTTCAGCATGAACCTTACACCCATATGCCAATAAAGAGCTTGTGAACTTATCAAGAGAGCTGGTGATATCCCGAAGTGATGACTGCTTCAAACAGGGACACCAACACCTCTATGCTTCGCCCTTGTGTCCTTTCCTAATCTTTCTGTGCTTTTAGTTGGAAACTCCTTTCTTCCTTCTCTTGCTCTAGCTTCTTCAAACCCTTTGCATTATGCCTCCTGTCGTTTCTTACTCCTTTAAGTCCCTACTCAACTACTTCCTTCAAATGTTGATGGCTAACTCTTTTGTGCATCAAAACACTTTTTTAGCAGCAGCTCTGCAAAGCAGAGCAGCACCTCTAACTCACAAGGTGTAAGTGACAGAACATCAGCACCTCATCTGTTGCATTGCAGCTTTTTATTTGGCAATCAGGCAATTAAGCACAGAGGCACCTCTGCTCTCTTCATGAATCAGACCTGAAGAGCACATATGCATTGTCCATATCTGGATATAATCTTGTAGGCAAGGGATGTGGGTTACCAGTGTCTCACCTAATATTGATAGGCATCTGGATGCTCTGGATGATTGTGTCTTTTTGGAAAAACTAATCACAGAATCTGAGATGAGGCACTGGTTAACCTCAAAACACAGACCTTATCTGTTCCTTATCAGCAGGGAATGCTGCCTTCAAGGGAAGATAACATAGGTAACATGTTGCCAAGGGGTGAAAATTATGAATTTCAGTCCTAAATTCGTTTTGATTTATCTCATCCTCATGGCAACATAAGGATGCAGAATGTGAAAACAATTTCAGTTTCTGTGAAAGGCTGTAATAAATGGCCAAACCACTTTGCTGAATGGCATGAGTAAATGGTACGTTAATCCCTTCACAGTTGTATTCCTTTTATTGCATAGAAATCTGTTGGGCAAATTCTGATATGCTATCAGTAAAAAAGTAAAAGGAGAATGGGGCTAAGATGTGTCCCTCTGGGAAGATTAAAAATGACTGTTTCTTTCAATGTTTAAAATTTTAGTGTATTTGTTTTTCTATGTGGAAGTTAGGGAAACATATACATTACATCTGTATATATGCACATGTGTACATTTATATAATTCTAGCAACATAAGAATAAACTTGATTTTTACAATGCTGTTTGCTGTCTAGGGAGCTGTTGATACTGTGAGCTCTACTAACTGAAGAGCACAGCGTGGGACTTGCACTGTGCAGGATGTCACCAGAACTGTTAATGCTGCTTACATTACTACTGCTTTGAGACAATATGCCTAATGTGATGTCTGATTGTAGTTTGTTTTCTGAACAAACACAGTGCACTAAATAGAGTATTTTCAATATTTCTCTTCAGGCTTTTTAGGGTGGTTGATCGGCATGGCCATCAATATTCATTCTGATCATATTCTCAGAAATCTGAGAAAACCGGGGGAAACGGGTTACAAGATACCAAGAGGTAAGTAAAAATGGTACAGAAATCAATACAACAAAAAGAAGTCTCTCTCATAGAAGAAGAGGTGGAGAGAGCTTGGACTGTTCAGACTGGAGAAGAGAAGGCTCAGGAGGATCTTACCAAAGTTTATATATACATGATGGGAGAGAACGAAGAAGAGAGAACCAAGCTCTTCTTAGTGGTGCCTAGTGACAGGACCAGAGGCAGTGGACACAAAATTCAAGCACATAAAATTAGACCTTTTTGGTTATTGTGAAGGTAGTCAAACACACAGGTGTGGAAGAGGTCAGAGAGGTCGTAGGGAGACTCAAAACCAGACTGGGCATAGTCCTGGGCAGCCTGTTCTGGCCAATATGGTTTCAACAGTGGTGGTTGGACAAGATTATTTCAAGAGATCCCTTCCAACCTAAATGATTCTGTGTGAAAATGACCTTTTAAAGCTTGATGTATTTTAGAGGAGACAGTAATTTATGATATAAGAGGCAACTGGAAATGGCATTTTGTTGTCTACCTCAGGAAGTGATCTAATAGTTTGGGAAACATCTTATTTTCTTCCTCTTAAGCCAAGTATCTCTTGACTTGTGCAGATCTTTGGCTTTCTTGACCAATGTTGGCTATATTTTTAAAAAGGAATAAAATTGTAACAGCATTGCCCAACTTTTCAGAGAATCAGCAGGTGGGTGGAGAAGAAAGACCTAAATTATCAACCCAGTGTGGGGGCAGGAGGGGAATGCAGAGAGTACTCAGCACATGACCCATCTCACGTCCCATAAATGAAGGGGGAGGTACCTGAGGTAATCGGAGAGCAGCAGCAATTTTGGAAAGGGAGATACAGGGAAAAGAGGACAGAAATCCAAATAAATTTGGCATTATAAATTCTGGCCTCCGTGGGAAAATGGAGAATATGAAAGGCTTTCTTATGTAACCTACTGAAGTGCTAAGGTTTATTGACACTTTTGGAAACAGGCAGTCTTCCATTACACTCACTTAGAGCAGAAGGATAATAACTACCTCTGAATTCTGCTCTCTCTATACATTTTTTTCCTTAGTTGTTGCTTTTTCTTGGTTGTTAATTTTTTTTAATAGAACTGAAAGAGCTAAGATATATAAGGCAAACTGTTATTTTTCACCAAGAGGGTAACATATAATTTTAATAGATGTAAATTGAAGTGTTCATGTGAAAAATTAATATGAACATACTGTGCTGTGTTCAGTGTACAAAATGTTCTGAAGGAAATGTGTTATTTGCTGCAGATCAGGAGGAGCTGGTCTTTTTGATGTTGCTTATCCAGCTTAAGTGCTAGAATTTCACTTTTCTTTTATCACAAAAGTAGTGTAATTAGAACAAGGTCAAAACACGTCCTTTATTACATTTGCCAAAAACTTGTTTGTTTAGTCCCACTGATAAAGCACATACTGAGATGTTATTGATTTGTACACTGAGTTTGGAATTGGGGTGAAATTCTTAATTTATAACATTCCCCGCAGGTGAGTACCAGTTGTTTATGCACAATTGCCTATACAACAGATTTAACACAGATTGCCAAATTTTCACTGAGTGTAAGGGTTGAAACAGCAGATCTGATGAGTAACAAAAAGTGCAACAACTTTGTAAGCTAGAGAATAATTTTTGGAACATAACTTCATAATAATGATATTGTGCATAATTAAGTTAAATTTCTTAAGTACTTAAATGAAAAATTGTAGGCTAACTAACCCTATGAGTATTTTCTGAGACTCGAGGGGAATATGTCTTCTATTTCTACAAATTTTAAAAAAGATTTAGTGTATGATCAAAGAACATATCATTAAGTAATTATTTGCAAAGGCATGTACTTGCTTCTGATGCTAGTAAATCTGCTTTTCTTTCATTAAAGAGGAAAAGTGCAGCTACAAAAGGTCTGTCTTAGAATGAGGTCTGAAGTGATCCTTCATAGTACAGCTTGAATTGAAAAACACTGTCTCCAGTGCCTTCAAAGATTAAATAGAGACATTGGTGATAATAGCTCCTATTTGATGCACAGAAAAGATAGCACTGGACATCTTGATTAAGGTACTTTGAAGTAACTCTGTTGTGCTTTCAGGAGGAATGTTTGAGTATGTCAGTGGAGCCAACTTTTTTGGAGAGATCCTGGAATGGTTTGGGTTTGCCCTTGCCTGCTGCACCATTGAAAGCCTCGCATTTGCATTGTGCACTCTCTTCATCCTGAGTTCAAGGGCAAGGCAACACCACAAGTAAGTGTTCGTGCCTTGTAATTTCTGTTGTCTCTATGCCACACTGCATTTCCATTTCACAAATTATGCCTCATCCTATAGGGATGTTGCAGAGCAAGTCTTGTGAAAGAGACTGCTGCTGTAGGGCAGAATATGATAGAGAATACCCTGAGAAGATTAAGTACTGCAGAATTTCAGCAGAATAGTATAGAGCATAAACACACAATGCAACAAGGTGGTCAAAATAATGTTTAAATGAAGATGGTTCATCCTGGATCTGCAAAGATGATAGATTTATAATCTTATATCTTTATAATAAGTTTATCAATATTGTCTTAATTAATAAAATACTATACTTTCCCTTCTCAAACTTGTTTCTGTAATATTAAAATTTAGAAAATCACTCAAGTTGTCTTTACCAGGCACACTTCATAGCCATGTCTATATCATATTGTCTATAATCAAGTGTATGGCCAACATGAAAATAGTTCTGGTAAATGATATTTAATAAAGTCTATGCTCTAAACATTCTGACTTTTCATGTACTGTATTCTTAATGTGGCTTTCCTGCTAACAAGAAGGACCATAATTTGGGGAGACTTGGTTCCTGAAAGGATTCTCATTAAGGAATAGCATGTTTAAAGGAATTTGAAAATGTTAATTTTATTTTGCTTATTTTCAGCTTCCTGTTTTGGTTCTCACGTTGAAACTTAGTGGTATAAGAGGAAATAAACATGAATTTAAAGAGGAAACAGGTTGGAAAACAATGGGAAAAAAAACCTCATTGCTGACAGTCTGTGAGGGCAGCCATGTCTAGTGGAGACCTGAAAACCTCCAGAAACAGAGGTTTTCCTGCCCCTTGTTTATATGATGTTCTGGGTCTGTATTACCCTCCCAGAGAACAAGTTTCTTCCTCTATCCAACCTGAGCCTTCCAAACTTGTTGCCTCTGACCATCTCTTCCTGATTTCTCACCTGCTATTAGTGAAGAGAGTTGCAGAGTATCTTGAGGTGGGAGGAGCATTTGAAGATTGTCCAGTCAACTGGTGTGGCTGCTCCATCCAGGGCAAACCACAAGGCTCTGCCCAGTGGCCCAGGGCTCATCCAGTTGAGTTCTGAATGTCTCCTCCTTACCAGATGAAGCAATGACAGGTTCTCCTGCCTCTCCTTGCATATTATGTTCTTCAGGCTCAAATTCTATAGTTATTTTCCATCAATCTTAAGCCTTGATGGCACTCTTTCAGGACATCAGGAAAAGCTAAATATTGTTAAAGGAAAGTATTTACAGTAAAAGAAAAATGTATGAAAATGGAAGAGGGGTACAGGGAAAAAACCCCAAGCAACTAAATATCACAAATCCATGTAGGTGAAGAAACATATTAGTGTAGTTTGTTTATTTAAAAAAACTTAGAATAAATGACTGAAGTGGGTAAACAGGGTAATAATGGTATTCCCTAGATGCAGGTTATCGTGCATTGCATGTTTTGTTCTGTTTATTCCAGCTTTGATCTTGCAGTTAACTATTGATATTACAAATATCTGCACCTTTGAGGAGCCCAGGTGAGCTTAGTTCTTTCAGAGAAGCAGAAGAATAAATATTCAAAAATGGAAGTAAACATGCTTGTTATGGAAGGTGAAAACACAAATAATATCTGATAGTTCTCTGCATTTTTTTCTTTTTTAAATTTTCTGGATTTGAAAATAGTGATGGTCTTTGAGAGGTGTTAACAATAAGAAGATGTTTCTATGCAGAATTGTGTGAAGTATCCCTTGCTTCCATGTGAAGTCATTATGCCATGGCATGTTTTTGATTTAATTGTTTCTCCCTCTAACTCTAAAGTGTGTAAATACTCATGATGTGTAACAACATACATTTTGAAAGAATGGGCTATTCCTTCCCTGACTGATCTCACTACAGCTGATGGTTTGATCTCCCATTGCTGGCAGCTGTAACTTAGATTTTCTGTATTAGGTGATTAGATTACATTAGGGTGAGTGCAGTAAGTGCCATTTTTCTATCCAGAGTAGGTTCTAAAGGCTTTTTTTTTGTTTGTGGGCAAAAACATGTATGAATTAAATTGAACACATTGTACGATTACTTAATATCCTCAACAGCATTTCAAAGACTGAATAATCATCAAATTTCTTTTTTTGTTTTTCAGATGGTATCTCCAGAAATTTGAAGACTATCCAAAGGACAGAAAAATTGTCATCCCATTTTTGTACTGAGCTGTGCTTTTAACACTTTGAGACGGATGCTTTTAGTAAGAGCCAACATTTTCCAGATGCTGGCAGGTTAGCAACATACTCTGATCATCACTGTGACAAAGCCTCTCCATCAGTGCTGCTATTACTTACTGCTTTTTCCTCTTAATGGTAACCCAGGAATCTGATGGACAGGGTGAATAGGAACAGAAATGCTTTTCCAGCAGTGAAGCACCTTCATAAATACATTAGGCAATGAGTCTGAATTGGCATTGTGGGAAGTACTGTGCATGACTCTTGATGCTTCTTTTCCTGCCTGTGAGGGCTTCTGCTGTTTCCACTCAATGTAGCCATGCTGTCCTGAGGATTGTGCTGTGAGCTCAGCCACCCTCACTGCAGTCTGGATGGTGTGTTCTGCCTACACTCTCAAACAGGGTTGATTTTATTTTTTTCCCTGCCTCACTAGGCCTTTCAGTTCCCGCCACCTGCATCTCCAGAAGAGCTGGTGATGTAGACCAAGGAATTAGATAAATATAGTTGCTTTTAGATGAGAGGCAGTGTTTTTCCTTCTCTTTGCACTCTTACAAATATAAGGACACTGTATACACAATATTTAATAATACTTACATAAAAGTTGTACTGCTAATAGAATAATTTTGTCATCTACCTCTTAAAATTTATAGCTATCTCAATATGCAATATGTGTCTTTTCACTCTAAACTGGTTTTGGATGTCTTTACTTAGTATACTTAGGATACTTAGGCCAATCTAGTATTGTTAACAATTGTGTAATGTTTTCTAACTTACTTTATAAAAAAAACCTTGAGATTTTAAAAAACATTTTCTTACTATGCTGTTTTAAAAAAATCAAGTGTCTTCCTTCTTCTGTTGATGATTTTATATTCTAAAATTCTGGAGCCTTTTGTCAGTTCTCATACCCCAACCTTTTACTCAGGAAGGACTCCAGAATGGTTTCAAGAACATGATGGGATCCCAAGCATACAGATTTTCAAGTTATCTGTGTCTTTTGCATGTTTGCAATAATAAAGAATCTTTTAGAATTGCTGACACNACAAAACCCCAAAACTCTGCTGCTAATATAATTCAAAAATAAATGGAATTCAAACTTTTGCCAAGTGTCATCTGCTCTCTTTGAACTTTTATGTTGGCTTATGTTCTTCAAAACAAATTAGTAATATAATATAATTTTGCCAGATGCTAAGTTTTCCAGTAGGATATTGCAGTAAGATTTGTTTTGATGAACAGTCATGATGCTTGCTGGAGTGAGAAGATGGTGAAGAGTTTGATTTACTCCTCAATGCTAAAATGGAGTGATTGGACAATAAAAGTTCAATAGGATCATTTAAAGCATATTCTGAAGATAATTTTAGAATCCTAGTCTTAAATATCAGGATATTTCTAAATCCTGTTATCTCTGCAGCATTTTTTTAAATCTTCTTGTCTAAATCATCCACCTATCAAAATCTCTTTTAGTGGGAAAAAAATAGAGGATTCAAAAACCACTATCTACTCAATGTGTTTAAACATAGAGTTTATGGTGAATTAATATCTTTATTTGCTTTGTGTGGCCAGATTTTGGTAGTGGGGGCTACAGGAGTGGCTTCTGTAAGAAGCTGACAGAAGCTTCCCCCCTGTCTGGCAGAGCCAAGGCCAGCTTGTCCCAGGGCCAAGCTGCTCCTGACCAAGGCTGAGCCCATCAGGTATGACAGTAATGTCTTTGTAATAACATACTTAAGAAAGGAGAAAAAAAAAAAAAATATANGTCTTTGTAATAACATACTTAAGAAAGGAGAAAAAAAAAATAAAATATATATATTCTTTGATCAACCCACCAAAATATCTTCTATCTTCAGGGATATTTGTTTAAGAATCACTAATGGAACAACCTACCTGTAAAAACGTCTTTCTGCAGCACTTTAGACTCTAATCTAACACTTTTCTTTTTTTGAAAAGGCCAATGTTCTTTTAATAAGAAACAGTGAAAGAAAGGTCAGTGTTTATTACATCTCTATGTTCAAGAGCTGTAGCTCTCTAGTCAGTAGTCTTTTGTCATAGTTTCTAGAAACTTTGTACAGATGCCTTGATTTTGCTCTGCTACTATGCTAATAAATATTTATTTTGCCTTAAAGTTCAGTTGCTTTGCCCACATAATGTTAATTTGCCTACAGTGGGATGGGATCTGAAGTGTGATGGTCTGATAGTTTACCCCTGTTCTCTCTCTTGTTACAGAAGAAGAAAAGCTAAGGTCTGTGGGCTGTGAATGTCAGCATCTTTAAAAATTTTAGTTAATTGGATTAACAAAAAAAAAACCCAAACCCAAGCCAGAAGGTTTTGTTCTGTGTGTGATTATATTTTATATTCTCATCATACTTCTCGAGCCTTCCCTAAGTAAAGTACAGATTTTATTTGAGGCAGTTTATTAGAGCACAGGTCTTATGAGGAGCAGCTGAAAGAGCTGGGACTGTTTAGCCTGGAGCAAAGGAGGCCCAGGGGGACTCTTACTAGTGTCTACAGCTGCCTGAAAGGAGGTTGTAGCCAGCTGGGAGTTGATCTCTTCTCCCAGGTAACAAGTGATGGAGAGAGAGGAAATAGCCTTATGTTGTGCCAGAGGAGGTTTAGATTGAAAACTAATTGAAAAATTTCTTCACTGAAAGGGTTGTCAAGCCATGGACTAGGCTGCCTGGGCAAGTGGTGGTCACCACCTTTAGAGGTATTTAAAAGATGTAGTTGTGGCACTGAGGGAGATGGTTTAGTGGTGGACTTGGTAGTGCTGGGTTAAAGGTTCATTGGACCAATGAACTCTAGGTCTTTTCCAACCTGAATGACGCTGCGATTCCTGCATTTCAAGACCCAGGTACGTTGGTGAAAGCATATGATCAACTTGGTCAAATGCTAGAACTGCCTTTTGTTTAAACATTTGTATTTGTCATACTTCACTCTTGATCCCTTCCCTTTTTAGAAACTCTGACAGATTTTTCTGCTGGAAAAGTAATACTGAAACATTTTTCTTGAGAATATGTAATGTGAAAAGGAACTCTGTTCTGCCCATTCCAGAGGGAGAAAACATGTATACTTCCTATTGGGTATAATATCTGTAGCTATTTTTAATAGATATATTTCTAATCAGATTGATTCATCTTTCCCCCAAATCCCTGACTAATAAAACATGGTTTGTGGTGTCTTGCTTGAATACTTGGGTTTTTTTCCTGTTAGTGATCCCCTCTCTAACTTGTGGCGATCGACCAAAGCTTTTGTACCAGCAATTTCATTACCCCAGCTGAGGTCTTGGGGAGTGTAAAAACAAGATTGGATTAGAATGACCTAGATGCATGTGTGAACTTGATGAGATGCACTCAAAGCAATTATTAAAAGTCACAAGGTAAATTTCTCTAGCGATACATTCTTAGTTACGTAAAACAAAGTACATAGCCGAGATGTTCTACACTTGCAGTTAGAGCAAGATTAACAGAAGCAGAGGATGCTCGTTTGGGTTCCTCTCCTGCTGCTAGGTCACTTTTCACTTGAAAAAAGCTCTAGTACCTGCTGTTTAAACTATTTTAATTGTATCTCAGCACTATGCTATCTTTTGGGGGAGTGAAGATAGTGTTCAAATGAGTTGTATAAATTTGAATTCTTCCAGCAGGCAGGAAGTCCTGAGTGCCTACCACAGTTTTTGTATCCTGTTTGTGATTGAAATATATTAATAACTTTGGTATGAGACTGTCCCAGTCTGTTCTATGCTCCTCCGTTTCACCGATAACAGTTGCAGTTGTCAGGGCAGCCTTTCCTACACACATCCATTTTGTGAGGAAAGCAGATCTCAGGGTAAAATTGCACCACTTGTTGCAGTGATGCAACCTATCTATCACTATCTATGTGCTCATGTGCCCACACAAAAATATGTGTAAGCAAGCAATTAAATTCCTGTTGCAGGACAACTGAAGGGCAAAGCCTTAACCAAGGTTTGCATCTGAAAGAGTTTCACAACTGAAGCTTGCTCTTGAACTTCTTAAAACATGTGTTTTGTATCCCTTGCTTGATTTACCATCTTTGCTCAAAAATCAAAGCCAACAGATGATGCATTGTTTTGTACAAATGGATAGTGGAAGCAACAGGTTATTTGCTCTTAGAGGTGAAAGACAACCTAACACTTGGTACAACCTTTGGTGTAATGCTTCCCTGGAGATGATGCCTTTCCAGTGTGCTAGCAGGAGTGTCTCAGTGGTGTTGTTTGACCCTGCTCCCTCTTGTTTTGGAAATATCTCTCCAGTTTCTGAGGGGATATGGGTGGTTGGATCCAAAGAGATAGCACTAGCAAAGTCACAGATCCAGCTGGTGATCTGGGAGAGAGCACTCCATTTCTCTTGGGCTATTGAAAGGGAAAACGACTGCAAACTTAGTTATAAACTTCTGCCAGAAAAGAAAAAGCTGTGTGATCTGTGAATGGGTGCTCAGACATTGAGCAGCACTGTCCAGACTAAAGGCCAGTGCAATATAAGCAAGCAAAACCTACTTCAGGTACCTGATATCTTGTGTCCTGCTGGTTCTTCATGGGGTTGGAATTTAATCTTTTTAATCCATATCAGGGTGTTGGTGAACAGTCCAAGAGCCTTCCAGTTATGTCCCTGTTCCACATGTTGTTTTTGCTGCAGAAGACCAAGAGATACATGCTGTGCAGAGCCAGGGTCCTGCTAATGTGCAAGGAAGCCCTCTGACAAGGCAGCCCAGTGCAATAGCACAGATTTGTAGGATTTTAATGTTTTGCAAAGGCAAGTATGTTTCCTCTTTCATTCTCTGCCTTGAAAAATGGTGATAGTATGGGAATAGGAGAACTGACTTGAAAATCCAAAATAGTACTGTGAAAGTGTTCCAGTGTTAAAGGAGAGTCATCAGGATATAATAACAGTAATCAAAGATGAAAATAGTCCTTTTTATGCTTCAAATAGTCCTTGCAAATTTTACTGGGCCTCAGAAATAGAGTATTAGATTAAACATAATATTTAGTCTAAAACAGTGCAGTATATGATCATTACTGATAGAATAAAGTAATACTAGGAAGAGTAGTTTAGAAAATATGAGTAGCTGTGCAGACATCATACAGCAGTATAGTCTTATGAATAGAAAGCTAAATGGCCAAGAAAAAATGAGCTATTTTCATGAGCAAAACTCCACACTACTCTAGTGTGGAGTCCTCCTTGGGCTGCAGGTGGATCTCTGCTCCATTATGGACTTCCATGGGCTGCAGGGGCACAGCTGCATCACCATGGCCTTCATCACAGGCTGCAGGGGAATCTCAGCTCTGGCATCTGGAGCACTTGCTCGCCCCTCTTTCCTTACTGACCTTGGTCTCTGCCTATCTGTTCCTCTCACATATTCTCGCTCCACTCTCCACTTGCAGTTGCATGGGTTTTTGCCCCTTTTTAATTATTATGCCAGCAATGCTACCACCATCACTGCTGTGTTCAGCCTTGGCCAGCAGCAGGTCTGTTTGGAGCTGGCTGGCATTGGTTCTGTTGGACATGGGAGAAGCTTCTGGCAGCTTCTCACAAAAGCCACCCCTATAGCCCCCCTACTACCAAAACCTTGCCATGCAAGCCCAGTAAAATGTTTGAATTTATAAAAGTTCAAAATAAAACCCTAACATGGCATTGTAGGAAGTCTTTTGTCAATTGCTTTAAGTGGTTTTCCTAAACTGAAACTGCCATGCAATGTAGACATTCCAGCCTTCAATGAATAATATGCTATAATTACTGCTCTTAAAATGGTGACTGTTACAAGTAAAAAACCCCAAAGTAATTGTACTTTGTTTCCTAATTCTTCTTACTAGATGAATTGTCATTGCAACAGCTTTTAATTTCAATTCAAAGCAGACAAAACAATCTCCTTTGCAGATGCAACCGCATCTGCTACTGTGGCTAAACCTCAGAGATCTTCTTGAATATTCTTTTTTCTGCATCAGATAAAGAAAAGACAAATTGCCACTAACACTGCAGATGACAAACCATGCCTTATTTTTCATCAAGTAATACTGTCATCTTCTGCCACTTCGTGTCTTCATTAACACTAAGCTAATTAGAAACGTGAAATGATTATCTAACGTTTTCTTACATACAAAATCCAGTCTATCACTGTTCTCAATTGTCTTATTGTGGCACTGCACAGATGTGGGCTTATTGGGTACCTATTGCATCACAGTTTCCAGTCCCCTCTAAGCACTGCCTAGAGCAGAAATTGTTACTCACAGCAGCAGATTCAAAGACAGTCCTCTCCTCTAGCTCAGGGACCCTGGAAGCAGAGAGGAGTGCCCCCCCAAACAAGCATGAATGTATTATCAGCAGAGATCTGCAACAGCCACCTGTGTCTGCGTTGCACAACCTGTAGGACAAGAAGGAATGCTAACCTTCCTGCTCATGGTCCTCTTTCCCCTCCAGCTCCCAACACTAGCCCTCAGTAAGAGGCACCATCCTCTACAAACTTACTGATAACTAGACCAGTTCCTTGCCAGCACCTAGGGCATAGATCCTCATCTGGTGTCACAGCACTTGGTCAAGCAGGTCAGGAAAGAAGGAAACCCACACAGAGAATTTTTTAATTCAGCCTTTCAGAGGCTTACAACTTTTGTTTGGGTTTGGAAGGTTTTTGTTTGTTTCTGGGAAATATGTCAGTACAAATGTACAAAGTGGATGCATCCAGCAGCTGGGCTCAGGCACCCAGTCTGCCCAGTAGCTGCCCCTGGATCTCAGTCTCCCCAGTCACTGGCACTTGGATGTACCAGGCCATGCATGCATGGAGACACAGTATGAATCCAGCATTAACTGTGTTCAGACATGGGGGGCATCCAGCAAGAAGCCTCGGGTCCTCAACCTCCACAGCTGGCAGCACTTGGAAATGCAAAATTCTGAGAGGCCTGCTGCTCCATCCCAGCTGCTGGTATATTTAGTCTGTTCCTGTCTCAGATTTTCACTGAGCATCTTCAGTTAAAAAACAGCACCCAGGGAAAAAAAATCCATTCAATGATTTCAACATGTAACATTGTTTTACACAAATTGTATTTATGGACTACCTCATGAACTGATAATAAGAGGGGTTCCTGGAGAGTTTCCTGTTCAGAAAAACATTGCTTACCAAAGCAAAGTTTTACTTTGGAGTGGAGGGTTTTTGTGTCTGTGTTTTGGGGTTTTTTTGTTTGTTTGGGTTTTGGTTTGGGTTTTTTGTTTTTGTTTTTTTTTTGTTTTTTTTTAATATTGAAACTCTTTATCATAGAATTGTTTGTGTTTATGCTGGTGAATTTTTGCAAAGCACTGTTTACAGGAGGAGCAGAAAGGGAAATGATGGTACTGACCACAAGAGTTGGGTTCTACATCTATTAGTTATCTGCAACTTCAGTATATTCTCAAGTAGATGACTGTAGCATAACATGTAGGGGGAAATACAAAATACAAAGCACAGCTCTATTGTTTATAGAGATTGCTTTCCATAACACAGTATTTTTCAGCCTAGGTATGCACGTCTCCATAGGCATTTTAAACAGCAGCCTTTGAATGGGCTTTCATTTTAAGTAAATCACTTTTCTGAAAGGCTCTCCAGTAAGGATTTGGAATGGATACCAGTGAAGACTACAGGTAGTTTTTGTCTCCAGGGACAAGGCCCCTTATCTTTGTAAGCCTCTGTACAGACTCTTCCAGAGAAACATACTGCCTTTCCCTACTCTGTCCAACAGCAAGGCCAGCTGTTTGACAGCAAGGCTGGGCATTCAGCCAGAGCTCTACTTGATCTAGAAAAGGTTTTATCTTTCCTAATGTATACTGTAAATATTTTGTTCTAGCAGATCCTATTTGAAACTTTTCAGGATGATAGATGAGATCTGCCCTGAGACATCACAGACCATTTCTTCTTCCTCGTGGGTAACTGCAGATGTAATTCCTATGAGATCAAAACATTTTGTCTGCAATTCTTGCTGGCTTCCATGTGGCCAAATGAGAGAGTTCAAACTGAATGAGAGAGTTTGAATCAGGACCAGCAAAGAATTATGCCATGCAGTAAAAATGCCAAGAAATTGTTCTTCGCAGCTGTGCAGAAAGCTGAGGCAGAGCTGTCTATACTATAAATGGCACACTCAAGGTCAAACCACTCCCACCCTGTCTCCTAGCCCTATGCCAGAGCCACTGCTAGTAGTAACAGATGGTTTCCAGGCCAGCACCAGGCAATAGAATCCTTATGGCAAAGCCAAGTAGTGTATAGTTAACCGTAACATGTCCTCAACAAGAAACATACCACACTCAGGCCATGGAAAGGATTTCACTTGTCACAAGGATACTAAAAGCAGAAACAGCAGGAAGAAATACAGGGCAAAAGGTGAAAAAGGCAGCTTGCACATCTTCAGGACAGATCCTTGTATGTTCTCCTGCCCACTCCCAACAGATCCAGTTCAAGGGAAGACTCTGAACGGGTCTGCACTTCACAGGCAAGAGTCAGCCATAGATTTGTGCCATGGAACTCCTGAAGCATCCCACTGGGCAGTGTGGGATACAGACTGATCCTATCCATGGTTCTCATGAGTAAGTTACAGAAGAGCAGGACCAAGAGAGGGTCCCCACTAGAGGGCAGAGGGACTGATCAGTCTACACAAACAAGGAGCTGAAAGAGGATGGCTGTATCTATAAGAATTGGCTGAGGCCCTGACACAAACACTACTCTCAGAAAGGATCACCTCTGGACAGTATGACCTACACCATCAACAAGGGAAGGAATCAACAGAAGCATTTAAAATAGAATGGCAACAAAGCTGTCAGAGAAGCACTTTTCAACCACTAAGTGACATAGTGTTGGAAAGGGCAGTAGCATGGCTTTATGCTCAGAATCACTGTTGTGGAGTTGTTTGTATGGCCATTCTGATAAACTGAGCAAATAAGATGAAGAAATTGCAAAAGAGATTCATTCAATGCATTTTGTTGCTCCCACCCTGCAAGACTTGTTGGCAGTACCGATCTTGACTTCCTGCTCTGGTAGCCATATGGCTTCACCAGGTTTTGAGATAATCCTAAAAAGATTGGTGTTTACATTGTGTTAATTACTGTCACCTTCTGAGTACATGATCAAGAGATTATTTCCATCCAACAAAAATAAGTCTCATGGACCATGTCTGTCACCACCTCGTGAGGAACCAGCTGGGATAAACTTTACAGCTATCACCAGGCAACCCTGAATGAGAAAACAGCTATAGCCTGGTGATGGAAAGAGCCCTTCCAGGTCCCACCAGGCAGGCATGGAGCCACAAGCACATCTGTTTTATGTCCAAATTAACTTGTTTTCAATGAGAAGGAGGTCCATGCATCCTTGTTACCATATTGAAAGAAAAAAGCTGTACTTTTGTGTTTCTGTGAGCAGAAAGAATACTCTGTCTGCTTGATGGCATCAGTCAATACCACACCACGACCTCTGCTGGAGACTCTGCAAGTAAAGCCTATCCCATTGCAAGTGTCATCTGTCAGCAACTATGGAAAAGATCTTCAATTTGAGCTGTAGTACTGGAGGTCAGACTATTCCAAGGAGGTCAGACTATTCCAAGGCAGGCTCCTGGCTGCAGGGCTGTCAGACCTCTCACTCAGCTAAGAAGCACTAGAATCATCAATGAACTGCCTGGACACTGGGACTCAGTGGAGTGGATCACCAGCAGGAACCTGGAGCTGTTTCCAGGCTTCTCAATGCTTTGAATCAGTGGTGAATTTGAGGCATGGGAAAAAGTAAAGCTGCCCTGTCACAAAGCTACATTGGAGCTTCAGCTTGGCATGTGGAAGCAGGAATGGCAGCCTCTCCTTGCTCTGGCCCATGACCTGCCTGGAGGGAACAACAGATATTCTGCTATCTTAACCTAAGCACAGTAACCACAGGCAATCAGAAATCATAATCTGTTTCAATGCTGATATTTCACTCTTCCTTCCTCATGTCTTTTCTCCTCTCACCACAATAAATGAATGCTGTTTCTTCAATATTACCTGCACGTCCATAGAACTCGTGAGCCCAGGAGCTCAGAAGCATAGATTTACTGTGAAGCCCATGATTGCTGAGATTAGAGACTGATACTATGAACAGACTCCTTAACTCAGTTTGCATGGCTGTGGAATGGAAACTGCCATTGCAGGTAACTATCCTGTTGTCTGTGCTGGGTTCTGCCCTTGGATCACAACAACCCCCTGTAGCACTAGAGGTTGGGGGAAGACTGGCTGGAAAGCTGTCCCTTGGGAAAGGCCCTGGGAGTGCTGGTCAACAGCCAGCTGAACATGAGCCAAAGTGTGCCCAGGTGGCCAAAAAGGCAAATGGCATCCTGGCCTCTATCAGCAATAGTGTGGCCAGCAGCATTAGGGCAGTGATTGTCCCCCTCTCCTTGGCACTGGTGAGTACTCAAATCCTGTGTTCAGTTCTGGGCCCCTCACTGCAAGTAGAACACTGAGATGCTGGAGTGAGTCCAGAGAAGGGCAATGGACTGGGGAAGGGTCTGGAGCACAATTCTGATGAGGAGCATCTGAGGAAGCTGGAATTGTTTAGCCTGGAGTAAAGGAGGCTCAGGGTGACCTTATCACTCTCTACAACTACATGAAAGAAGGGTGTAGCCAGATGGGAGTTGGTCTCTCCTCCCAGGTAATAAGTAACAGGACAGGAGGAAATGGCCTTGATCTGCACCAGGGCTATTAGGAAAAATTTCTTCACTGAAAGGGTTGTCAAGCATTGGCAGAGACTGCCTGGGGAACTGGTGGGGTCACCAAGACTCCAGGGATCCTAGAAGTGTTTAAAAGATGTAGTGTAGATGTGGCACTTGGGGACACAGTTTAGTGGTGGACCTGGCAGTGCTGGATTAAAGGTTGGACTCGATGTTCTACCAGGTCTTTTGCAATCTAAACAATTCCATGATTTAGTGCTGATACCCACAGACAGGAGATACTGGCACTGCTATCACAAGGGGGGTTTAGAATGCCCAGGCATGTTCTGTTCATCTACAGTCTTGAGGATCCCAAAGACACGTCTGTGGGACTGCATGTATGTAAGGTCCCAAGGTGAAATGGTACTGACAAGCTGAGGAAGTCCTGGAGAAGCCCCAGCTGATGTCTGTCCACAGTCTGTCCACTGGAAAGAACTGAGGGTGAGGCTGGTTTTTATTTCTCAGGGAAGGCAGAGAAAGATGTAAAGTGCTATATGATTCCAGTATTGAACCACAGGAGGATTTTGTGCAAGAAAGTTGGAGTGCTGGTAGAAAGTCTGGGAGAGAAGTGCCTGAATACTCTTCTGGTTCCTGGCCTTCACTCTGACAGTTTTCCCAGCACCCTGGCCAACACCTGCATCTGTCCACTCCACCTCTTTTGCTCCCCTTATTCCTAGTCTTTTTCTACATCAAATAAAATTGCCAGCCATGTTCTCTTACCAATTCATGCTTTTCCTATCTTTGTTCCTATCCTCATTCTAAAGGACCAGCTAAACCATATTATTCTTTCTTATCAGTCCCTATCTAATCTATCCTAGAGCTGCTGCACATCAACTTCAGCTAAAAACCCTGCCAAAAAATCTTGCTCTCCTTTGATCTTCTGTACTTCTCTGCTAACTTATCCATGGCCCAATGCAAATAAGGCTCAGGTCAGCACTTTTATATTGGCAAAAAGCTGTTTCTCTTCTGGAAATCTCCTTCCTGAGATGTCCAAGTGATTTAGCTATGGCCCAAGAACAGTTAAAAATAATAGCTTTGAAGGTGGAGATGCAGGACAGAGATATATTTAAGGAGAGGGAGGTGCATTGCAATAGAGCAGTTTCTATTTAAAGTGTGAATACGTGTAGGTATGTGCCTGTGCTGCCTATAGATGAGGACCAGTGGGCAGGATGAATTTGGATGATAAATACTTGGGCAAGTGACCACACAAGATAAATCATCTCCTAGAAATCTGTACAAGATCAAATATGGCTTTGATCTAGTGTGGAATCTAATAAAAGTGAGCTACATCCTTCACAATGATAGTTTTTGCTGACACCTGACTTAATTCTAACTACAGTCGTTCTGCTATGCATAAATGATCCTTCCAGGTTTAGTACAGAAGCAGCTGGTGCCCTGCCTGATGCCAGGTTAACATGGCAGATCAGGGCTCCAGGGCACATCCTCACTAAGTGACTTTTACATCAGCTTTCTCACAGATAGTCCCCTCGTGCTCTCCCCAGCAGAAAGCTTACACTCAACAGATATGAACAAAGCATTTTTATTCTAATATTGTTCCTAGGAGGAACAATGCACTACTTATAGGTTCTTCTCCTCGGAGACAGTCTAGCCAGATCTACTTTCTCCTTCCATATTAGTCCATGTGCAATCACACTGTGAGTTGGTGATCCCTCCCCTCTGCCAGGATTCCCACAGCACATTCTGCATTCCCTCAGCTGTCCTCCACAGCAGCCTGGAGAGTGACAACTTAAAGATGATCCTGGATTGCAAACACAAGTAAGGGAGGAATCCTGACCAGTTTATTCCCATGAACTTTCAAAAAGTCTCCTTAATATGTTCTCTCAACCTGTCATTCAAAGGCAAGCAACTCTTCTGTCAAAAGCAAGTCTTTGCAGGGCTCTGTGTTAAACAGGACAAAGCATCTGATTTCATACAACTCTTCAGATCCCACTTAGAAAAATACTTTCAAAATATTTAGCATAAACTTCATTTGTTTATGATCTCTCTCACAGAGTATTTTCTACAGCTAAAATTATTCTCAAAACCCTCTTTCTGCTTGTTATCACAATTTAATTTCATGTCTAAATAAAGCTTTGAAGAAAGAAATTCTGTGAGATTTGTCTTCAATTAAGTGTTACTACTGGCAGAACATCCTCCCTTATGAAAAGTGACAAGTCTCAAAGGCAGAATTCCTAATCCCTGAGTTAAAAAACAAACCTTCCAAAACATGTACGCTCCCAAACCTTCTCTAAATGATAAAAAGAAACAAAACAGAACAGAAGAACAACTTTAAAACTTTCATAGAACATCCTTGATACAGAAGAATTAAATATGTCACCGAATACTGTAAAAATACACTGTGTTAAGTATTTAATTGCATGTGAAAAGCTAAGATAAACATTCATAATAAAGCACACTTCTGAAAATAATCCCTATCAGAGTCCCAAACATAGCAATGGGAATAGACCGTGCGAATGCCAAGGTGGCACCTTTACCTTGCTCCTGTTGGAGTATTGCACATCCATGCCATGCACACAGTGATGAAAGGTCTCCAGGGCAGCGTTCCCGCCAGAAGTGTTGACACACATCCAGCAGTGTGAGGCAAGGATCACGCCAGCTCTCCGTGCACCCTCTCCCACTACGATGCCACCCTGAATGCAAAGAGAACGGAATGGCTTGTGAACCACCTCCCACGCTTTCTCCATTTACCACACAGCTATTTTATGTAGGCAGCTAGGAAAGGATTTTCATGTGCAGGAACATGCCTGGCTGGAAGCGGCAGCTGTTCAGCTGCTGATTTATCATGTGTTCAGCTTCTCTGACACAGGGCTGGCAACCCTTGTAAGAGCAAGGAAGACGGGGTGGGAAGAGGAGATGGCTGGTGGTTGACAGCTGTTTCAGGCTCTGCACTTTAATTGGCTCTGAGTATGCCTCAACAACCCAAATTTGGCTGATGCTTACTGTTCATCAGAAGAGGACATAGAGCCTTGCAGAGAGGAAGGACTGAGCCAAGTAGATGATTTAAAGGAGAAAATATAATGTGATTTAAGCCTGTTCAGGGTTACTCATGCCAGGCCCTCTTTAATGGGAGACACAAGCCATTTTGAAGAAGGTAAAAGCCTGAATTTCCAGACAACAGATTAAAAGAATGCCCCAAGTCATACCTTGTAAGAACCAGAAACTGGTGTTGTGGATTTCTACTTGTCTCCCTGTTGTGATCAGCTACACTTGAGACTTGAAAATTGTATCTCCACTCTCCCATTCAGGAATGTATTTACTGAGAAAAAAAAGTAATGATAGTGCAGCTAAGGAAACTGTCTCCCTGTTACCTCCTCCCCAGCACTATCTCCTGGTGACTAGCACACTCTGAAGGTCACTTGTTAGAGATGCACCTCCTTTGGCAGGACAGCCTTTCTCTCACACCCCCATCCAGCTTGAGACCTTGATTGGTTCAGTTCTTTCCTCTTCCTGCCTTTATCAGGTATGAGTCTGGTCAGATATACTGCTGAGCCCTACTCTCTGTGCCTTCTCTGTCCATCCCACCACAGAATCACAAAATATTCTGGGTTGGAAGGGACCCTCAAGGATCACTGAGTCCAGCTCTCAAGTGCATGGCTATGGCCACAAAGGCTACAAAGGAGTTTAGAACTGGTGAGCATCAGAAGGTGAAGGAGGTGATGCTTCAGAGGCTTGCAGTGTGATTGTGGGGGGCCAGAATCAAGGTCATATGGGTCAAAATCCAAATTCCACGTCCAGTCTTTCCTTATGCACCTCTAGGAATGGCGACTCCACCACCTCCCCGGGCAGCCCATTCCAATGTCTAATCACCCTTTCTGTGAAGTAATTCCCCCAGTGTCCAACCTAAACCTCCTCTGATGCACCTTGAGGCTGTATCCTTTCATCCTGTCACTGGCTGCCTGGAAGAAGGGGCCAACCCCACCTGGCTACAGCCTTCTTTGAGGCAGTTGTAGAGAGTGGTAAGGCCACCCATAAGCCTCCTTTTCTGCAGGCTAAACAACCCCAGCTCCTTCAGCCATTTCTTATGGAATTTGTGCTCCAGACCCTTCATCAGTTTTGCTGCATTTTTCTGGACTCACTTCAGCACCTCAATGTCCTTCCTGATCTCAGGGGCTCAGAACTGGACACAGGATTCAAGGTGCAGCCTCACAGTGCCAAGTAAAGGGGAGACTTTTCATTACCTGCATCCTCACAAATTCAACAGTGGGAAGGAAGCTTTATTGAAAAGAATGGAAAATTTTCTGATGATCCAAACTGTATTTGACTTTCATACATTCCGAGAATCTTACCTTCAGTGTGGAGTTTCACTCAGCTGAATTAAAATCAACCAAAAAAATTTAATCCTTGCAAAGGAAGTTCTCACTTGCTACTTTTAGAGGGAAATTCTCACTTTAAGGAGACAAGATTAGAAACATGCTTTATTTAGATTTCTCACTGGAGAGGCTAGAAACAGAGGAGAGTAAAAGATGATGTTGAAGATATTTTTTTCTTGTCATCATGCCACAACACACCACTGGCCATTATTTCTTCCTACACATTTATGCAGGAAACATGTAATACTTCTTTTTCTGCAGAGATATTTCAGTTATGTGTCATGAGCTTTGACAAATCATCATGAGATAGGTAAATTAACTGGCATATTATCAAATCATCACCTACAGATTTCTCTTAGAGATTTTCTTCTTCTCCATTCTTAAAATGTGGACCTTCAAGCACATTATGCCCACCCATCCATCCCATGTTCTCTATTATACTTACATGGTATTTGCTGCCTTGACCCCTTACAAAGAACTGACAAAGCACTATTGCAGCTTCAGAAATTCTGTCTAATACAGCTTAAACCAGTGAGAGACAACTCTCTCTGTGGCTACTTCAGGAAACAGCCTAGCCTCTTCCAAGACAGTGTTGGGATTGGTGAGAGTCTCTCCTCATTCAAAAGCTGCTTTTGAGTTACTGCCTCTTACAGGGCAGTGGTCTCTACCACTTAGACATCAAAATGAAGTTGGAGATTATTTTACCAAAGTGGGAAATCAGGCCCTCTTGAAAGTGCAGACTTTTAAAACACGGCAGCAGGGCAGGGAAGGAAATAAAGAAAACAGGTCATGAAACTTCTGAGCTGGGAAAGGTCTCCATCAGGTTGGCCATTGTGCCTTTCTGGTTTCTCCTTCCACCTCTAGGAGCAACCTGGTTTAGTGGAAGGTGTTCCTGCCTATGGCAGGAGGGTTGGAACTAGGTGATCTTTAAGGTTCCTTCCAATACAAACCACTCTGTGATTCTATGATCCTATGAAAACACTGATCGGTATTCCTTTATTTTAAGAGTTTTAATTCAGGAGGTTGAAGATGTGATCTTTACTGGATGTATGAAAAGGTAAAACACAGAAATAAAACGGCTGAGATGTGGGCTCTGTAGCTGCCTTAGCCTTCTCAGTACTTCTACAAAGTAACTCTTCCAACCCTTAGCATACCACAGCAGCTAAGCTTGCAGAAATACTGTCGATCCTCACCTCTCCTTGCTGTACTCAGGCCACCACAGATGGAAGAATGCAAAGTATTCAGGGCTAAAAAAAGAAAGTGACAGTGTAATTCTCAGGTTTATGTCTTATTGTATTTATATAAAAAGAACAGAGTTGAAGGGCCTGTTTATTTGTCTTCCTTCAAGTTCAATTAAAACCAAACCAACAAAATCCTTTGGAAAATGAATCATAAAACCAATGACCGCTATCAGCAGCTTAAGCTGAAATCTCTGCTGTAGATCTGAATACTTCATTGACCATGCAAGAAATTGTGGTGTACATCCTTCTACATGAGACATAATTAATAGCTCTTTCATGTAGTTTGGGTTTGGTTAGTTTATTATGTACTTCTATGTGTACTTTGGCTGTTAGCCCTGAAAACGTGTCTATTCCTTAACAAAAACAAATTAATCACCTGCTTTTTCTAAATGACCTCTGGTAATAAACACTAGGCTGTCACCCTCATATTTCCCTTGCTCTGAAGTCTAAGGGTGTAGTTAGAGAATACAACTGCATCAAACACAACTGCCCTCAGCTAAGAAATAACAGTCTTGTTCTCTCATCCTCTCTCCACCCTGCCTCTTGGTGCCAGCTCTGATCACAAAGTAAGCGAATTCAAAATGAACTGCTGAAAACTATTACTTTTCTTCCAAGTGCAGTCTTCTCTGAATTAACAAGTTAAATTGGCTCACTGATCAATATCAGGGATTGTGCAAGGCAGCAGGGAAAGGAATTAGCAGGATTATGGAGAGCAGGACCTCTCCTTTTTTCACCTTCTGCAGCAGCTAGTTCACTCAAGAAGTACCATGCAACTGCATTGGAGGGCTGTTCTAACTAGGATTCCCTGATAGTATTTGGCTTTATGCACGTACAACTCTTCGCTGTGCTGTTCTGCAGTCAGGTTAAGGGCCCTGTTGAATGGTTTGTGGAGTCCTGGACTGCTGGAGTTTCTGGGGGTACCTCAGGGGAGGACACTTTATCCATATGCATGCTGAAGCTGCTCAAGGAAAAGGCCAAATCACTGGATTAGAAAGAGAACTGTCATGGACATCATTCTGGGAGGCTGGCTGTTTACATCACGGTGTGTCTGTGTCTGATCCCATTCCGAGAGCAGTATCCATTTCACTCAGTGATCACTGCACGTGCAAACCATCCATTAGGGACACCCCTAGAAACAGGCACTGTCTCCTTGAGACTCAAGCCCAATAAAAACTGAAGTACCCAGTGGAAATGTGGTGCTTTGTGGTGCTGTCTTGGCGCTACCAATCCCAGGAGAGCCTTTCCTTGGTGTTGCCTAGACCCATCACCCAGGCCTTCCCCTTCCCCCAGGGAGTGAGTGCCCTGCTCAGCCCCACTCTCTGCTGCTCAGCCTCCCCAGAAGAGGTCTGCCTGCACTTGCTTCTCCTCTGAATTAGTCCTCAAAATCCACCCTTTTATTCTTGTGGGAACTGGTCTACACTTCTCCAAAGGGATGAGCTGTGGCATGGAGGGGTCTGACAATGCAGTGTTTGTGAGAAACCAACATAGGGCCAGGGCCGTGGCTGCACCAGCCACTCACGGAGAGGAAGGGAAGACAACTGAGAGCGAACTTCATTAATGCCTCTAAGTATCTGAAGGAAAGGCGTCAGGAGGACGGAGCCAGTCTCCTCTCAGTGGTGCCAAGCAATAGGACACGAAGCAAAGGGGAGCAATTGATGCAGAGGAAGTTCTACCTAAACATGAGGAAGAACGCCCTTCCTGTGTGACAGACCACACACTGGAACAGGCTGCCCAGAAAGGCTGTCGAGTCTCCCTCACTGGAGATACTCAAGGACCGCCTGGGCGCAATCGCGTGCCCCGTGCTGACCCTACTCGAGCAGGGAGGCTGTGCCACCGTGCTCCCTTCCAACCCGGCCCACCCTGTGACTCCGGCAGTTACGGAGCCGCCGGCAGC